>JAQOOF010000262.1:0-40049 GCA_029931835.1 Etheostoma nigrum
GAGGACGATGGAGACCCCCATTCGTGTGTAGATCGGACAAATGAGAACTGCAAACCACGAAAAGACTTGAAAGATGACCCAATACCAGACAGTATTCACGTGTTTGTTGATGGCTCTGCCTCAAGATCGTCGACAGGAGAAAACCAAGTGGGATATGCAGTAGTGACACAAGAAGAGACGCTGCTTAGCGGGCCGTTGCCCTCAAAATACTCCGCCCAAGCAGCAGAGATAATTGCCCTCACAGAAGCCTGTAAATGGGCGAAAGACAAATCAGTGACTATCTACACAGATAGCCAGTATGCTTTTTCAACAGTGCATTGTTTTGCTGCTCAGTGGAGTAGGCGAGGAATGATGACTTCTACAGGAAAGACAGTTGAACATGCAGACTTGCTAGTGAAGTTACTTCAAGCTATTCAATTACCACACAGATTAGCTATTTGCAAGTGTGCAGCGCATACTAAACGACAAGATCCAGTCAGTTTAGGTAATGCAAAAGCAGATGAGGAAGCTAAGAGAGCAGCTGTAAGATCAGAACTCTTAGCGGTTCGAGAGGAACCACAGAATCCGATCCCCACAGAAGTACTGAAAAACATGCAAGACAACTCCCCCAAAACCGAGAAAGATGTTTGGCTATCAGATGGTGCCACTTGTGTTGATGGCCTATATCAGAAAGATGACAAGCCCTGCTTGCCTAAAAATTTGTATCATATGGTCGCTAGGGTGAGCCATGGCGGAAGCCATGTCTCTACAGCTGGGATGATGTCTATGATACAGAAGGTGTTTCACACCTTCAAAGGATTAAATTCTTATCTAAACATATTTTTGTAGAGGATGCATTATCTGTTGCAAACATAATCCGCAGGGAAATGTAAGACCAAAGAGAGGGAAATGCCCACAAGGGTCACATCCGTTCGAGATCCTGCACATGGATTTCATAGAGCTAAACCGAAGTGGTACTTACAAGTACTGTTTAGTCCTGGTAGATTCCTTCTCAAAATGGGTAATAATAGCACCCTCACGAAAAGCTGATGCCATTACTGTAGCCAAAACACTCGCTAAAACGGTAATACCCCAGTATGGCATCCCAAGAATAATTTGGAGTGATAATGGCCCACATTTTGTAAATGAGACAGTATCATTGCTAGGACAACACCTAGGCATAGAACTGAAGCGACACTGTTCCTACCACCCCCAAAGTGCCGGATTGGTCGAGAGGACTAACGGCACAGTAAAAAACAGGCTAAAGAAAACTATGGATCAGACAGGAAAGCCATGGCCAGAGTGTCTTCCCCTAGTTGAGTTGTACATGAGAATTACACCAAACACGACAGGACTGACACCTTTTGAAGTGGTTCATGGCAGGCCATTTATTTTACCTTTGTGGGAAGGGGTCCCCTGGGCAGAGAAAAGTGATGACCCAGGAGCCCTCTTAGCAGAGTGGATGTGCAAAGTGTTTAGAGATAGGAGTGTTCAAAGTGCATGTAATCTGCCTGTCTCTCTCCCTCTGTCTCCCCAGGTGCTGAGACTCCAGCCAGGTGACCAAGTGCTGATAAAAGTGATAAAGAGGAAGTGCTGGTCATCACCAAAGTGGGAGGGGCCGTACACTGTGCTCATCACCACGCCCACAGCTGTAAAAATTGCTGAACGATCCACGTGGGTACACCAAAGTCACTGTAAAAAGATCATTCCATTCCCACACCCCGAATAGGCTGGAGGTATCAAAACCTTTGTCCGATGAAGAAGAAGAAACCAACTGTGACTGTGACTCTATACTCCAGCTATGGGTGTTCTTAAGGGATGGGTTTGTTCTGTCCTACTGGTCCTCTGCGTGTCGCTGACACCGACCAAGAGACCACAACGAAGGGATGGAAACCGTGTGCTCATCGACGAAGCTATGAAAGACTATGAAGTGATTTACAATTCGTCCTTTGATTTGAACCTATGGTATCGCTATGCTAAATATGTAGCTAATTTCAATTTCAATTTATTTATAGTATCAATTCAAAACAAGAGTTATCTCAAGACACTTTACAGATAGAGTAGGTCTAGACCACACTCCAGAATTTACAAGGACCCAACAATTTCCTCCAGAGCAAGCAACAGTGCAACAGTGGCGAGGAAAAACTTCCTTTTAGGCAGAAACCTCGGTCAGACCCAGGCTCTTGGTAGGCGGTGTCTGACAGGCCGGTTGGGGTTAGAATGAAAAGTGGCAATTACAGTCCCAAAAAAATTAGTAGTTGTTAGTAGTCCTTTGTAGTAGGCACAGCAGAGCGTAGCAGGAAGAACATGGCATCGCAGAGCGTGTTGCGGGACCATGGCGACAGCTGCAACCTTGATTTTGGAGCCACCCTGATCCAAGGAAACATGCTGGGGGAAAAAGAACATAAGGACTCCGGGGAATGACTCCCCAGAGCTAGGTTAGTAACAAGCATTTCTGGGACATGGATGCACATAATTGGAAAGATAGAAAGATAGAGGAGAGATGAACTAGGTGTGTCATAGGAAGTCCCAGCTGTCTAAAACTATTACAGCATAACCAGGAGAGACAGTGTAAAGAGAGGAGCCTGGTCAGGCTACAACTCTCCCCAAACCCTCCCTTGGTTAGGGTAGGGGGAGAGACACTTAGGGTTAGGGTCAGGGTTAAGGTCAGGAAGGTCAAAGTGGGGGATAGGATACAGACCCGGGTTAGGGTAGGGGGAGAGAAAGATAGGGTTAAGATCAAGACGGTCAAAGTGGGGGATGGGATACAAACCCTGGTTAGGGTAGGGGGAGAGAAAATTAGGGTTAGAGTCAAGAAGGTCAGAGAGGGGGATGAGACACAAACCTTGGTTATGGTAGGGCATATTATTATATATGCCCTAACTATAAGCTTTATCAAAAAGGATAGACTTAAGCATACTCTTAAATGTGGAGACGGTGTCTGCCTCCCAAACCCAGACTGGAACCTGGTTCCACAGGAGAGGAGCCTGATAGCTGAACGCTCTGGCCCCCATTCTACTTTTAGAGACTCTAGGAACCACAAGTAATCCTGCAGTCTGGGAGCGCAGTGCTTTTGTAGGGTTGTAAGGTACTATGAGCTCTTTAAGATAAGATGGTGCCTGACCATGAAGAGCTTTGTAGGTGAGAAGAAGGATTTTAAACTCTATTCTGGATTTTACAGGAAGCCAATGCAGAGAAGCTAAAACAGGAGAGATGTGATCTCTTTTCTTGGTTCCTGTCAGAACACGTGCTGCAGCATTCTGGATCAGCTGAAGAGTCTTTATGGACTTTTTTGAGCAGCCTGATAATAAAGAATTGCAGTAATCCAGCCTAGAAGTAACACATGCATGGACTAGTTTTTCTGCATCATTTTTAGACAGGATATTCCGGATTTTTGCAATATTACGTAGGTGAAAAAAGGAGATCCTTGAAATTTGCTTTATGTGGGAATTAAAGGACATGTCCTGATCAAAGATAACTCCAAGATTCCTCACAGTGGTGCTGGAGGCCAGGGAGATGCCATCCAGAGTAACTATCTCTTTGGATAATGAGTCACGGAGGTGCTTGGACCCCAGAATAATAACTTCAGTTTTATCTGACTTTAACATTAGAAAAATACAGGTCATCCAGGTTTTAATATCCTGAAGGCACATTTGAAGTTTAGCTAACTGATTAGTTTCATCCGGTTTGATTGATAGATATAATTGAGTATCATCTGCATAACAATGACAATTTATGGAGTGCTTCCTGATAATATTGCCTAAAGGAAGCATATATAAAGTGAACAGGATTGGACCGAGAACAGATCCTTTGTGGGACTCCATAACTAACTTTGGCGTGCACAGAGGATTCATCGTTAACATGAACAAACTGAGATCGATCTGATAAATAAGACTTAAACCAGCTCAGAGCAGTCCCTTTAATACCAATGAAATGTTCCAATCTCTGTAATCTCAGCTAGATCTGAGAACCATAAAAACTGTTACGTGTTGCACATTTATCCCAGATAATGACAAAGATGCAGGAATCATTCAGCAAGCCATTTTCAATTTGACTGCTCTTAGAGATGCTGCTGAGGCAGATGATGTAGTTAGCGGAGATTTCCTCTCCTGGTTGACTTCAGGACCATGGTATGGATTATTGCTTAGAATTGTTACTCCCCTTGTAGCAGTACTGGTAATAATTTTCATAGTGCTAGGATGTGTGATGCCTTGTGTTCATACTCTGATACAACGTACTATGTCTCAAGCATTGACCAACTATGCACATGTTCAATACCAAGAGCTCTCTGCTAAATCTGATCAATATAACGAATGTGTCCCAAGCCCACATGATGATGTATTAAACCACCCGTAAACAAAACCTTTGAACTCATCTTGGCCAAAAGGGTGACCGCTCCTAAGGGAGGGTCGAGAAGGAATTTTTCCTTTCAACAGACAGAAAGGTTTTCACCTTCTCCCTGATGAGAGTAACAACTATCCCGTGAGTACATCCCAGCCAACATGTACATATGGGCCCCATATGGGTTACAAATGGGCTCCATGGGTACCAAGTGGGCATGGGCTTTAACTGGGCAAAATGTCTGGGCCCCATAGGGTATATGAGCGGGCAAAGTGGGCATGGGATGGAAGTAGGCGATATATGTGGGCCCCATGTGGGTTACCTAACATGAGCCCCACATGGAAAGCCCATGTGGGCCACCTCTAAGGGCCCCATAGGGGATATGAGTGGGCAAAGTGGGCATGGGATGGAAGTAGGCGAATTTATGTGGGCCCCATGTGGGATACCTAACATGAGCCCCACTTGAAAAGCCCATGTGGGCCAACTCTAAGGGCCCCATTAGGGATATGAGCGGGCAAAGTGGGCATGGGATAGAAGTAGGCGAATTTATGTGGGCCCCATGTGGGTTACCTAACATGAGCCCCACATGGAAAGCCCATGTGGGCCACCTCTAAGGGCCCCATAGGGGATATGAGTGGGCAAAGTGGGCATGGGATGGAAGTAGGCGAATTTATGTGGGCCCCATGTGGGTTACCTAACATGAGCCCCACATGGAAAGCCCATGTGGGCCACCTCTAAGGGCCCCATAGGGGATATGAGTGGGCAAAGTGGGCATGGAATGGAGGTAGGCGAATTTATGTGGGCCCCATGTGGGTATACCTAACATGAGCCCCACATGGAAAGCCCATGTGGGCCACCTCTAAGGGCCCCATAGGGGATATGAGTGGGCAAAGTGGGCATGGGATGGAAGTAGGCGAATTTATGTGGGCCCCATGTGGGTTACCTAACATGAGCCCCACATGGAAAGCCCATGTGGGCCAACTTTAAGGGCCCCATTAGGGATATGAGTGGGCGAAGTGGGCATGGAATGGAAGTAGGCGAATTTATGTGGGCCCCATGTGGGATACCTAACATGAGCCCCACTTGGAAAGCCCATGTGGGCCACCTCTAAGGGCCCCATAGGGGATATGAGTGGGCAAAGTGGGCATGGGATGGAAGTAGGCGAATTTATGTGGGCCCCATGTGGGTTACCTAACATGAGCCCCACATGGAAAGCCCATGTGGGCCACCTCTAAGGGCCCCATAGGGGATATGAGTGGGCAAAGTGGGCATGGGATGGAAGTAGGCGAATTTATGTGGGCCCCATGTGGGTTACCTAACATGAGCCCCACATGGAAAGCCCATGTGGGCCACCTGTAAGGGCCCCATTAGGGATATGAGTGGGCAAAGTGGGCATGGAATGGAAGTAGGCGAATTTATGTGGGCCCCATGTGGGTTACCTAACATGAGCCCCACTTGTTACATGTTCCTCTTATTTTTAGAGCACTACTGGCCAAAGGTTAGACAGCTTTCTAATGCTGTGTTGTTGTTTTTTTTATGTTTTCTTTTTCTACAGAACTCTGATGCATTTATATTTTGCATCTTAAAAACATCTATATACCAGTTAAACATTGGTGGACTATCTTTTATAATCATAATTAACGTAATGTGACATGTGAAACATTCTCAGTTCAGAATAAATCAGGGTATAAACCCTGATTAAAATCTACAGGTTATATTATCCTTCTTAAGAACTCTGTGACTGTAGACATGAAAGCAGCAGAATTCAGGAGTGCTGTAACAGGGTGAAATGTGCCTCAATCTTTTTTGGACCGACTGCCGTTGGTGTGAGACTGGATTGCTCTGTATTCATACAATCAATATTACAGTCAAACTTGCAAAACAACGTGACAGCATTCTCATCAGCATTGTATGCTGTGGCATGTTCGGGAGGCAGCGTGTGGTTGGACAGGCTTGTAAGGAGAGCTGGTTCTGTAGTTGGCCAGACCTGATTAAACTCTAGATTGCTGAATGGTTTGAGGATTTTAGTTCTCTCTTACTTCTGACACATCACAATGCGGGGGGGGGGGGGGAACACAACACAAGTAAGCATGCTGCAGTTCTGTGGGGCTGAAGCGGAATGGAATGGCCAGGCATGTTAAAGCTGACAATTGTCTACAACAGCATTTCCTTAACACTATAAAGGGCCGGGATTCTGGGCTACTAGAACTGCCGTGAGCGGTCATTTTGACCGCCAGATTCCAAACTCTATAATCTCTCAAGATAAATAGGCCTACCTAATTGCAATATTAATGATTGTATTGTGTTAAGATATCTTTTAAAAAACAATAACACCAAAATGTACAATTTAACGAGTTCAATTATACACTTGAGTAGCCCAGGTGTCAATAATGCATATCATGGCATAGTAAAATGTAATTATTTTCATATCTGAAAAAATATGGTATCGAAATTCATTCAACATAACTCATAACAGGCAATAACACCTACAAGTATCTTATTTGAACATTTATAACCTAACCTAACCTGGCACTGCCTATGTTGGTGTCTGCTGTGGTGCGCAGCGCTGCTCGGACCGTGCCCCAGTGCCCTTTTCCCTTCTATAAACTCGGCTCTCAGCTCCTCTGCCAGTTGCTGCATGAACTTTCGTGCAGTGAATCTAGCCAGTTCGAGGATGTGTAAAGTTATAAACACGTAGGCAGCCACTGGCCATAGCCACATGTAGGCTACCGCTCCTTCCACAGAGCGAGCGCCCGGCGCTGCCTTCTGATTCAGAACAGAGTCCATCCACACCGGATTTATTGTGGTATCCTGCTTTACCGACTCTGGCTTGGCCTTCGGTCTATCGCTGATGCCCACACCTGTTGCTCTACACCACTTGACGTTTCTATTGACAGAGAAGCAAATATGACCGTGTATGGCCAAAATATGTAAAAGTGATTTTATTTGTTTTGCCTTGTGTGTAGGCTAATGTATACACAAACTATTTTAAATGAAAATATAGACTCTCTGTAAAAAGTCAAGTACCAGCAGGATTGTATTTATTTATCCAGCAAAATTATTACATATATACATTTCAAAACAGTCAAATTGACCGTCATGGCTGTTCTACTGTTAAGCCACTGGATAGCTATAGATTTCACAGTAATAATTGTATTACCTTACTAAGAGAAGAATAAAACAAAATAAAAAATAAGAATAATTGATACATATTATGTACGTATATATACGTGTCAATTATTCTTTTTTTTGTATTTTTTTGTATTTATATATTTATATATATATGCTGGCCAGGCTTTTCAAAAATAAGAGTTTAGTTTAAACGCATGCGTATTGCAACATACTATAACGGTCACACTGCGCGCTTTTATTTTGAATTTTAACGGATCAGCGCCGACAGCAGCAGGAGTAAAGCAGCACTCCGCAGTAGCAGCAGCTCGCACTCAACACCGGTGAGTAGCATACCTGTCTCTCTGTTATGGAAAATGATGTAAACGTCTTGTATTACACCATCATTACTATCTATCGAAGTATTGTGAGCTAGGTTAAGACAATGGGGAATTTACAAAAATGCTTGTTAGAACTGAGCTAATGTTGAGTGTTTTAGCTAGCTGACTTTAGCTAATGTTAGTAGTTAGGCCTAATCAACCTAGTTAGTCGACAAAACGTTACTGGTTTTATACAGCCCCTCTCCAAACCAAAGGCCCAATAAACTATCTGGAGGCAGTATTTTAAACCATTTCCAATACAAAAATGCAAGCTGAATTAGCTCAGCAGCCACATCTGGCGGCTCTTTTTGTTCCCTGTGCCGCTTTTTTCTTTTTAGTTTTGTGTGAATGAGTTAAAAGACATTTGGTATTATTGTACAAAACAAGCTGTGTAAGCAGTGATGAAGCTAGTGTTACATAAATTAATTGTTTAAGCTATATCCCAGCTGCAGTATGATTCTAGGCTGGTTGTTTTTCCCAAGCGGTTAGGTATGCATTTTAAGAAAATGCTGTCTTTCTCAGTGCAAACTCAAGAAGTCTCCATTTTATTACTGGAATCTTGTTTGTGTACTTCATAATGTTCACAATGACAATGTCTCCCCAACCCTTATGCAATCACTGCTGCAAATAATCCCCAAACGCAATACATTGTGTGAAAAAAAAAATCTTAAATCCACCAGCCATTTTCATTTACAGCATCCTGAACCTTATTGGTTACTAGAAAAACTCAGCCTCTGGTAATTTTATTCTCCTCAAAACAGGTTTTATTTTTATTTTAAATACAAAAAGAATCACAACTTTTTTGCAACTTTTTATCTCATGCAACTTCATTGTAACAAACATACAAAAACACTGCAACTTTTATCGCAATGTTTTACAAAAGCTCTCGCAACATCAGGCATTTTGGGCCGCAACAATCTCAAAAAAGGCTGCGAAATCCTGGAGGGCCTGGTTAATGGATAGTTCTGACAATTTAACTAGACTGACATTTAACAGCCATGCTGGCCCTTTGTTAAAATTAATCATTCAGTTTAGTTCAAATCCAGAAGCATTATTCTGCAATAGTATATCTAGGTCTATCAGTGTTCATCCTAGCTCTTATTTATGAGAATGCCATTATTTAACATCTTAATGTAGCTGCCAAGGAGTTTAATTATAGTTTTATCAGTTAATATGTGTGAATGCACTTGGCATAATTACTAAGAAAAAATATGACAAATATTTCTTGGCTAGCTATATCATTTTCATCTGCAAGTGTGTTAAAATTGTCAATTTAAATCTGTTGGGTGAATGTTTAAACAGTATTTACCTGTGCAAAAACATGTATTATAAAAGATAAAAGACTCCATGTTGACTTATCTCAACCTTTGTCTTCCTGTCACATTTAGATTTGTCCAGGTCACAGTTGTTCAATCACTGTTGGAAAGTGTTCTTCTTTACCACGTAAGTAATTTAAAAGTAATAGTTTCCCATATATGCATGATTTATCTGTTCAAGGTCATTGGTCATTTTCTGTTCTGATATTATTGCACTTGCAAGCTCAAAAATTGTAGTAGGCCACGTAAAGTGCATGATGGTGGACAGTCGCTGCCTCTCTGCTCAGTTTTATTCATTCTGTAAGCATGTGTGTGTAAGATGAGGAAGGAAAGAACAGGGTCAGCAGAATTTTCATTGCTAGTGTGTTGATTGATGGCCACAAAATTGGATTAAATTAGATAGAATAGTTTTGTTTGTTTAAGCTTACTTCTGAAATAATCTTAACCCTTGTGCACCCCTTTAAAAAAGTAATGTAGAGATCCCTCTCTGAAAAAATGTTCCCCTCCTAAAAGTGCTGTAAAAGTATTATTTATGAATATTTTTTCCACTTTTATTGAACCAGATCTTTTCACCAACTGATGTCCTGATAAATATTATATTTTAATTAATTTCAAAAATAATTTTATCAGTTTAATGCCATTTTTGGAATATACAACCAGATTTCCTTGTGAAATAAACACAAATATTTCAGCCACTGAGTAGTGGGTAGTTTTCTTTTAAGTTTCCCACTTAGTGATGTTAATTTGAACCACTTCAAAGAAAGCTAAGATTTGAATTTGATTTTAGATTATTAGACCTAGAGTTTACATTTTATTTTTGTTTAGTGGGCTTTGTTTTTCATGGGAGGCCTACCAGTTTCCTCAAACCAATAGAACGAAATGATGATGTAATACAAGCCATTTTACATGTGGGAAACCCTATTGTGTCCTATGTATTGTAGTGAAATGGATTACTTCCATGGCAATTCAAGGACAAGGAGGAGGATAATCAAAGCTAGAGTGCAGCAGCATTTAATGGCCCTTGCCATGGAGGCTGTGGACCAGGCGGATCACGCTGTGGACCAGGCGGATCACGCTGTGGACCAGGCAGATTACGCTGTGGACCAGGCAGATTACGTTGTGGACCAGGCAGATTACGTTGTGGACCAGGCAGTGCTGGCGGTGGACCAGGCAGTGCTGGCGGTGGATCAAGAAGTGCATGCGGTCGACCCTGAAATGCAGACAATGGATCCGGATGTGCAGGTTGAGGAATATACGGAGATCAATGCTGATGAGGCTATAAATCTGCAGTTGGACTTTGACAGTGATGTTGATGACTTGTATATGTGTAGTGATAGTGATGAAGATCCTGCCTGTGATTTTACTGAAGAGGAACCCCATTCTGATTTGAATAGGAAACTAGCTGAATGGGCAGCTAACCGTCAGGTGTCTCATTCTGCACTGTCAGAGTTACTAGCAATACTCTTGGAGATAGGTCTGGATGTACCCAAGGATCCCAGAACTCTCCTTGGTACAGTGAAAGATTGTACAGTCAAAGAGATGGGAAAGGGAAGTTACTACCACTTTGGGCTTGCAAGTGCAATACTCTCAGAACTGAAAATGACAAATGAGCATGAACTGACAACAGACACATTGACTATTCGTGTGAATGTTGATGGGCTGCCGCTTTCAAGGAGCTCTAATATGCAGCTTTGGCCTATATTAGGTCAAATAGTTGAACTACCAAAAGCAAAAGTGTTTACCATAGGTGTATATGCAGGTCCCTGTAAACCTGAAACTGTAAATGACTACATGCATGATTTTATTGAAGATTTAAAAGCCATCACAACAACTGGTGTAATTTTAAGTGGGAAACAGTACAATGTCACACTTCCAGATGCTTTTATTTGTGACACTCCAGCAAGAGCTTTTTTAAAATGTATCAAAGGTCATGGTGGCTATAGTTCTTGTGAACGTTGCACACAGCATGGCATTTATGTTGACAATAGAGTTGTGTTTCCAGACATGGATTGCAGCCTGAGGACAGACACTCAGTTTGAACAAATGTCTGATGAAGACCACCATCACTCTAAATCACCTCTCCATGGGTTAGGCATTGGTATGGTTTCTGCTTTTCCTCTGGACTACATGCATTTAATTTGCTTGGGCATTGTGCGAAAATTGATTGCTCTGTGGTTTAAGGGGCCATTGCAATGTCGGGTTTCATCTTCTGTCCTTTCCGCCATCTCTGATCACTTGAAACTGTGTAGACAAAGCTTACCCCGGAGCTTCTCCAGAAAGCCAAGATCTTTGTCCGAGTACAGCCAGTGGAAGGCTACAGAATTCAGGCAGTTCTTATTATATACAGGACCAGTTGTGCTTTTTCAAAGATTGCCCAATCAACATTACAAAAACTTCATGGTTTTGTCATGTGCTATGAGAATACTTCTGTCTCCTCTGTGTAGAGAGTTCTGTGGTTTTGCCAGAAAATTGTTACGATTCTTTGTTACCAACTTTGCTAAGATATATGGGACTAGATTTCTGGTTAACAACACACACAGTCTTATACATTTAGCAGATGATGCTGAAAAATATGGCCCTCTGGATTCAGTTTCATGTTTTCCTTTTGAGAATTATTTGGGACAGTTGAAAAAAATGGTGAGAAGACCACAGGGTCCTGTGCAACAAATTGTCAGACGTGTCTATGAAAGGCAATTATTTCCTCACATGTCAAAAGACATGCCTGAAGGTGTTGAACTGAAACAGCCCCATGCATCTGGACCACTGCCAGCAGATTTTTCCATGCATCAGGGTGTTCAATATAAGATGTATAAACTCAAAGACACAATCATCTCAAACTCCAGTGGTTCCAACTGTTTTGAACTGGGAGGCAGAGTTGCAATTGTGAGGAATATTGTACATGCCACTGCAGAAACACATATAGTGTATGAACTTTTTGAAACAGAGGCATGTTTTTTCAACTACCCCATTGATTCGACATGTCTTGGAGTTTGCTTACTATCAAAACTGTCTGGTCAGCTTGCCAGTGCTCCAGTAACAGACTTCACAAAACCACTGCTGTTATTGCCTCTTCAGAAAATGTTTGTGGCTTTGCCTCAACTACACAGCACATAACATGATGAACTTTGCAGGATGCCCTCATTCAGTGTGGTGGAGTTTGTGGATGAAATTGACCCTGATGGCTGCAAGAAGGTGGACATCATTCCATCAGAGTGGTTCGAGGGCACTGACGGAAAATTATGCTGGTGGCCACCAGCCACATTGCTCAATGTGACCAAGGCCGTGAAAGAGGGCACACCACCAGCTCAAAACTGGATTCTGTGTAATGTGCGTGTGATGGGAAAAGCAGGTAACTTTAATTTTCCTAATTAACTACTGCTCTATTTCTAGATCATCATTACAAACAGGCAAGATCACACCAAACCAATTAAATTGATTTCAGTCCTCACACATGTGATAGTTGCTCTCGGTGTGCTCTTGATTGCATACATGCAACCACACTATCCGTCTGGAGATTAGACATCTGCTTCATATTATGTATACTGTATGTGCATGTTTTTTTTTTTCAATTAATACTGCTACATACAGATGTGTACTGTGATACTCTCTGCAGCTCATATCTGTGTGACAGCAGAAGAAGAGGAAGACTGACTAGTTTATAAGCTGTCACACTTCTATCAAGTGAATTCCTGACCATGACTTTGCACATTTACAGCCGTGATTGTATTTTACAGCTACTTATGCGGAGGCCAGGCTAAAGCTACATCAAGCTGAGTATACATCCGACCTGACAGACACCGAAGATGGCTTGATAAAGAGAAAGTAGGTGTTTGTGGGGGAATACAGGTTAAAAGTCATGTCCATAATATAGAGGTAGATATAGAGTAGGTATGGTTTACCTTATATATCTTCATATTAACCTCTCTAGGGCAAGGTCAAAACTCTTCCAGAGTCAGAGCAAGCAACTAGAATCAAGTGAGCATTCTGATTCAGAGGACGAACTTCCACCCACTCCCCCAGAAAAACACCTTTGGCCAGCAGCAAATAAAATGACCAGCCAGACCACCATCTCCACTGCCCAGCGAGTCGCCAGTTCCACTGTCCAGCAGATCACCATCCCCACTGCCCAGCGAGTCGCCAGTTCCACTGTCCAGCAGATCACCATCCCCACTGCCCAGCGAGTTGCCAGTTCCACTGTCCAGCAGATCACCAGCCCCACTGCCCAGCGAGTTGCCAGTTCCACTGTCCAGCAGATCGCCAGCCCCACTGCCCAGAGGTTTGCAAGCCCCAGTTGTGAAGCCATGTTCTCTAAACTTCTTACAATTGTAGAAGAAATTAAGGAGACGCAGAAGATTCATGGTAAGATGCTAAATGCCTTGCTGAAGAAGCAAGATACATCAGTGATGGAGGTTCCTGATGGTGTGGTCTTCCCACTGCAAACTCAAGCAGATGTTGAGGCGCTTGAGGAGCTACTGGGGGACCGCAGTCTAATGTCTGCTGTTGTAAGTATTTATTTATTTATTTATTTTTTCCTTATGGTCTTGGCAGTTACTGTAAGCCTTTTTTTCTCCTTTTGGTTCTCTTTTCTAGGTTGCCATGGTGGCAGATATAGGGGGCACAAATGTAGATGACGCAACGAGACGAATGATGAAATACATTCTGTCAAACGAGCTGGCATTGGACTATAACATGTTTAGCCGTCACGGGAAAAAGAAGTTTAAGGACTTGTGTCTTTTCAACGTTCTGTATGGTAAGTAAATCTGAGAAGTTCTTCAACTATTGAAAATCATTTGTTGAAAAACATTCCATCTGCAGGGATTTAAGGCTGAATCCTATTTCTCCATTTTACCCCTGCCCCTTACTCCTTACCACTAGCCCTTGACCCTTGAAACCAAAGGGTAGGGGCTAGGAGTGAAAACATACCCCTATGAAATGGGACACCACTTGGTTACATCACCATACAGTAATGATCACAAACTTCCAAGATGCTGTCTGTAAGTGTGTCTATATGTCGATTGCGTGGGTTTTGACAACAGTGTCGTGCATTTTAATATTTTTGTTGTTTTTTGTTCCCTTTGGTGGTGGTGGCGGCACAGATGTTCTTATCTGTGTAGTACTTAGGTATTGCTTTTTTCAGTGAAATAATTTTTTCTGTGTGCGGCCCACACTTCATTTAATGGACTTGCATTTTTTTTGACTACGCACCAGTAAGGTAGTGAGCACGATGGCATTTTCAAATTAAGGTAAATTAGAGGAAAAATTTCTCACAAGATGAAAATGCAAGGAATCTCTTTTTCCTGGACTGCACTATTTTGAGAACTGCTCATCTAATTGTTTTTAATACTAAATAAGCTTAAATCAACATATACATAGCAACCTTTTTACCCAAATAATGCTGGTTCTATTGGCATTACAAATCTGAAGCCTACATTGTACCATTGAAGCCTCAACTAAAGTGCATCAGCTATTGCTTTAAGTGTATTTTGGCATTTTAATGTGACAAAATGTGCGTCATTTTATTTTATGATTATTTCTACACACCTCACAAAGCTCTTATATATTAATTATGATTATGAGGGAGTAATACAATGTTTTATTAAGTTCAAATACTTCATAAATCCATAACATATCCTTTATACTTTTGCCAATATAGCACTGAATTTGGCCATTGTTTAATTCTAAATGGTGTTTAAAGAGAATATGTTTTTAATGTTAACTCATACTGTCAACCAAATTTGTTTTACAGAGGCTCTTAAGAAGAATTCATTGACGGCACAGGTGAACAAGCAGGAGGCAGAGAGGGCACTGTCTAAATGGTTCACTGGGGCAAGAGACAGAGGAGGACGAAGGGCATCCAGACAGCCAGTGCCAAATTAAACAGTACTGAGCAGTGGTGGAATATGAGTGAGTGCAGAACATTTGTAGTCAGATACAAGTGCAGTTAAACTGTTAAAATATGAATCATTAATTCATCAATATTTTAATCAAATGTTAAAAAATATTGACAAACTGTTACATTGTTTTTTTGAACAATTCTTTTCATTACCAATGAATGTTGATCATTTTGTCTGTTATCAACAAAATATTTCTAAATAAAAAGTGGAAATATGAGAATGTGGCCATTTTTAAAGAACCTGACTCAAACTGGTTGGTGATTAATAATTATTTTTTTTGATTAATTGTTGCAGCTCTAGGATGGTTGTTTATTCAAATTGTACTGAGTACTCAATTAGGATTTTTTAAAACATGTCTTGCCTAGCTGGGGCCCATCTAAAACCTGGTGTAATCCTGCCTTAGACCCACATGGGCAATTGGCTCGGGGGCATGGAACCCGTGGACAATCCCACTTGCAACCCATATTTCAGCTCATACTTTCCCCATGTAGGCCCCAAATAAGATTTAAAGCTGGGACTAAGATGGGTCTTGTCTGTGTCGCCCATCTAAAACCTGGTGTAATCCTGCCTTAGACCCACATGGGCAATTGGCTTGGGGCCAACATGGAATCTGCGGACAATCCCACTTGCAACCCATATTTCAGCCCATACTGTCCCCATGTAGGCCCCACATAGGACTTAAAGCTGGGACCAAGATGGGTCTTGTCTGTTTTGCCCAGCTGGGGCCCATCTAAAACCTGGTATGATCCGGCTTTAAACCCACATGGGCAATTGGCTTGGGGCCAACATGGAACCTGCGGACAATCCCACTTGCAACCCATATTTCAACCCATACTGTCCCCATGTAGGTCCCACATAGGACTTAAAGCTGGGACCAAGATGGGTCTTGTCTGTTTTGCCCAGCTGGGGCCCATCTAAAACCTGGTATGATCCGGCCTTAAACCCACATGGGCAATTGGCTTGGGGCCAACATGGAACCCGCGGACAATCCCACTTGCAACCCATATTTCAGCCCATACTGTCCCCATATAGGTCCCACATAGGACTTAAAGCTGGGACCAAGATGGGTCTTGTCTGTTTTGCCCAGCTGGGGCCCATCTGAAACCTGGTGTAATCCGGCCTTAAACCCACATGGGCAATTGGCTTGGGGCCAACATGGAACCCGCGGACAATCCCATATGGGTATGATCTGACAATCCCACATGGGGCCCATGATTCTACCCACTTTTTACCCACATGGGCCCCACATAAAAATGTTGGCTGGGATGTGATGACTTAATTATTGATAATTGCTGATGTTTGTTAAATGTATAACAAGAGGGAAATGACAGAGAAATTTCATTTTAATAAGTCTTTTATTTTATATTTCTCTGTAGTAGTGTCTTAAAATATTATAACCTTCATGCTTATTATATATTCATATCTTGCTTGTCGTTTATTCTTACATGCTTATTATATTTTATAATCTTATATGCACATTTAAGCAACTATGTTTTAAAGCTGTTAGCACCGCCATAAAGTCTCCACGGCTGTAAATCTTTTAGATACCAAGTGTCCTAGTTTCGAGGTCAGGCAAAGTACACGTCGCCCTGCGACCTGCCCCTGCCCTCCTTTTTCAGTGTAGGCATAAACCAAACACCAGATGTCTTTTAGTATCAACAACTGTAAATATTTGTGTGTGTGTGTTTCAATAAACAGACTATGCTTTTAGAATCTGTTGAAGTTCCCCGAGAGTGACGCTGGTGATAGGTTGCTTTCTTGCGGTGCTTCCCTTTTGCGGCAAAATTCTATTAACTGCATATTTGCCGTCTGCGTCTCGTTTCTTTGCTTGACCATGTTTATTTAGTAAGATAAAGTGTCCTGAACCTGACATTCCTCTTCCTTGTCCTCACCTTCGGGTTTCTGCGGCCTGAGGTATTCACTAAGGCCTTCATCTTTGGGGGCCATCTTTCTGATGTACTCCTGGATCTTTGTCGGTTCATCCTGGACAGTGGTCTTGACACTCACTAGCCCTCGGCCTCCCTCACTACGCTTGGTGTACAGTCTCAGGGTGCTGGACTTGGGGTGAAACCCTCCATGCATTGTGAGGAGCTTTTTCGATGATTGATGTCAGTAGCCTCTATCTCCTCCTTTGGCCAGTTTATTATACCAGCGGGGCATCTGATGACTGGCAGGGCGTATGTGTTGATAGCTCGGATCTTGTTTTTCCTGTGTGTGTGTGTGTGTGTGTGTGTGTGATATATATATATATATATATATATATATATATATATATATGTATATATATATATATATATCCACTACCTTCTCCCTATCAGAATCAGCTTTATTTGCCAGGTATGAGGACACATACTAGGAATTATTCTTTGGATCATTGTCTTGCTCACAATATGCTTGTATGTACAAAACAAACAATAAAACAAACAATATTTACACACACAGGAACAATATAGACAGGGTGAGGAAATAGTGCAATGAAGAGTGCAAAGTATGCAGCGTGGTTATAATTATGATATCTTAAGTTATGGAGCATAGTGCAAAGGATGCTGGGATAAGTGGCAATATGTTATTATGTAGGTATTACATTACAATATGAACAGTGTAAACAGTATGAATGAATAAATTGCTCTGAACTAGAGAATGGGAATGATGAATACTAATAATAAGTGGGACCAGTAAACAGGTGCTGGCTAGAGACAGAATCAGGTGAAGTCTGCAGTCACAAGCACATGCATCATTCTTACTTACATTTCTCACAACAAATTATGGATACCTGTGAAAACACAACACAAAGTTAAATATGACATAATAAATACACAGTTACAGGTTCAGAGATCTCTCTCTCTCCCTTTCTCTGACATTTAAATGAATCCACATCTACACTTTTATGTAAGGGGAGGCTGCAGCTACAATGTAACAGTAACATTATGTAACATAATTATCCGGTATTTTTAAATTATTTTTTATTCTTAGAAATAAATGTACGATACATAATTGCAATTGATAATACGAGAGCAACACAGCAGGCGCAAGGCCTAACTACCAGCCCTGATAAATACACCCCCGTGTGAGGGACAGCCAGTCGGTAAACCTGGCCAAGAGAACAAAACACTTAGAACTCGGTCAAACCTAAAGTAAGGAGACTTTTTTTTTCCAACTCATCAACCACCTGCCCCGCCCCACTGACTAGAAGCAAGATACCACCAACCCGAGTACTCAGAGTGGATCAAATATTTATCCTGAGCTTCCTTGATTGGGCTGTGGAGAAGGCCAAAAGCTGAAATTTTTGCAGGTCATCGCCACGTTCGGGCAGTTTGGCCAGTGGGATCCTGACGTCCTGCAGCTCAGCAATTTGATCCTCCCCGATTCTGTGGAGTCCATATCGGTCCACCTCGCCTCAAAGATGCTGGCAGTGGGGGAGGACATGCACCTCCTCATCTCACATTATGGCCTGCTGCCCCTGATTTGTGTGAGGGATTGCTGTTTTCCACACTTGTAATGCAAAAGACGTGCAATTTACAGTCAAACTTAAACACCCAGAGTATGGACGTGGGCCAGGCCATTGCGAGCGTGCTGTCGCAGACGGGCAAGATAACCTTCTTACAGATGTACGCGGACGCCCCGCACAACCATTACAACCAGCCTTTCAAACATCCGGTCAGTGGAGTGCTGGTCACTTGCGGCTTGAGCCACCCAAACTTTAAGACTTCCCTTACCAGCAGGGCACACGCTTACCTAAGGCATATTCGGGACTTGAGGCTTTGCCTGGTGGATCAGGTGGGATGCCGCATCGAGCAGGTGGTGCAGTTCGAGGGCAACGACGTTCCCTTTGACTTTGACCCAAGAGAGTTTTTTGACCTGTCTGCTCTGCATAATCCTGTATAATCGGAATTATCAGCTACCCTTTACGACCCTAAAGTCAGACGCACCCCCTGGCATGCTGACCGGCGCAATTGACGTGAAGAAATTCGCTGCCGACCTGGCCACCAAACACAGTTTCCCCGTTCCTCACAGGTTTGACAGAGCGCGCACCCTGGTGAGAGACGCGGGCCAGGATGTGGAGGAATGCCTCGTCCAAGGCTTCACGGCAGAGGGCGTAGTTTTCTTCCCAGCCTTTAAGTTCACAGACCTTCAGAGTACCAAAAGGATCTGGTGGAATGTTAAGGACTGGGCACAGGTCAGCCATGGGGACCAATTCATCCTGCAAATGTCTGACATGGCCTCCAAGTCATTTCCGAGATCGAGCGGCGCTCCCTCTGCTATAGCAAACACCTGGAGGTGTATAGAGAGCACGGCATGCCCTGGATGGCAACAGCCTTGCAGAGGCTCCCAAACGAGATGAAGGGAGGTTTGCATCTCAACACGCTGACCTTCATATCCTGTTTGGCCTTGATCCAGAATAGAGCCTAGATACGCTATGTGCACCTTAAAACTCTTTGCCACCAAATGGGCCTTGGGGGGCTGTCGCAGGCCAGACTGCAGCAGCTGCTGATCCAGGGGAAATTCACCCTGGACAAAGTGAGGAATGTGAGGATTTGGATACGGCATCCGACCATTCCCTACAAGGTTTGTTTTTATTTATTTTTTTAAGTTGTTGCTTATTCCCAAGCACTCTGTCATTGTTGTTTTTTTTTTTTTAAGGTGCTGTGCAAATGAAGCCTTTCTAATTACTATTGCTATTAATTATCATCATTATTCTATTTGTATAAGTTGAAGAAACAAGTGGCCGTCATCCCATCCCTGCAACCGCCACTCAGCGAGTCGGAGGACTTTGTCCAGCCCCTGGAAGATGTCCAAGCTGTAGAAGACCAGGATGAGCTCAGCCCCCCCCCCCCCCCCCATGGTGTCAGCAGCCATGTGCTTGCCGGCCAATTCTGGGCAGTAGTGGAGCGCGGACGAACAGCGCATGATTTCATAACAATCCGGGATTACACACAAGGTGGCGTACCAGAGATACGTGCAAGAATGCCGGAAGAGAAAACTGCCATCAAGGTCATTTGATGCTTTCAAGCGCATGAGACGGCGCTTGATGGACAAGAAGCAAACATAAGAATGAAATAAGAGAGAAAATGGAAGAAATGTTTTGCTGTCGCAATGCCTGACATTCAGTTTATTAATTCATTGGGGAAAAAAGACCTGTTTGTAGATATGTTTCGCTGTTGCAGTCAACCTTTATAATTCCATGTGTAAACTATTTTTTATATTTAGGTGGCTCAACTTAGTGGAGGAAAAATCTAGTCAGTGTTTGTAAGTTAAATATATATTTGCCTTTTCTTTAACAATTCTTTTATTAATATTTTTATTTTTCTAGCTGCCATGCGGTCAAGCGGCGGCTGAGGAGAGGGACCCTTGGTACCAATAACACTTGAAAACATCCTTGGCTTATTCACGTGTTTGTTTGTTCTTGTAGCTGCTTTGCGTGGCAATACATTTAAATAAATAAAAATCAGAAACTGCACTTTGTTTCAAAGCTTTCTTTTTAAAATCTCTGATCATTTACAATGCAGTGCATTTTGCTCGTAGAGGCTTGTTCAGTGTCAAGGATGTTTTGTTAAAGGCTTGTTTTTCTTATTGCATGCTGGTTGCTTGGAGTTGTGATTTTTCCTCCCATTGCATATGACCTTAAGGATTTAGACACTTTAAAAACCACTTGATTATTTGTTATTAGCCCAGAAAGAATGCCTTGAAACTGTGTATTGAGCCAAAGTCCTCAGTTTGGCATGGAAATTGAGCATTGCATTGACAAGCTTTGTTTTGTAACTTTCTTTGTAAATGTTTTCAGTTACCCATACAAACGTAGTACTAATACCAGATGTAATCCGATTGGTAGCTGGTTGCATTACTACACTATGTCCTGTCTAGACTCAGAGTGAAGATACTGAAGGCTTTTCAAAGCTGAGCTGGAGTCTGAAGCAATCACAGCTTGCTTAGGTCTATAGCTCTCCACCCACATCACGGCTCTTATCCCCCTCTGCATACGTATTATTATTATTATGTTAAAGTCATGTTATTGTCTCTGGGTAATTATTGAGAAAAGTATGTGTTTACATTGGTGTATAGTTATATTTGAATGTGTTTAACCAATAAAGCTGTGGCTGAAAAACCACTCCAGTCCATCTGTTAACATGATTGCTGCAAACATTAACAAACAAACATAGTGAATATTATTATCAAATAAACAAAAACCCAGAACGTGTTGCATGTTGGTGAATATTTCCCCACACGGTGGCGATGTTGCCTAAGCAATGCAACAGCATACCCTGTAAGAGAGCTCCTATCAATGCTATGTCTCTCTTAACTTTATTAACTATTAACGTTGTTGTATTAACACTTATTCATTTCTGGTTTTATATATTTTTATATGTTCAGCACTAATGACACAATTCTAACAATGTTAGAATAACAAACAGACAAAAGTAGGCAATACTGAATTCAAACATATTCAACATTTTATTAATTTGAACACACACATACTAACCAGTCACACTACAATGAAATCTTTCTCAACCTAGACCGGTTTTGGTTTAAGTAATTAGCCAGGGCCCCTCATCCAGTCTCCTGTAATTAAACACAACATAAAACATAACATAACACACTCCATGACGGGCTGCAGAAGAGCTATGCTGTAGGCAGATGGCAAGACAAATGCATACATGTGGATTCATAAACAATCTGCAGAGCAAGCATGTCTATGTGTATGGCAAAATTGTTACTTTAACAGTTTTTAACGTTTTTCAATTAATTGCAACAAATGTGGTCACGAATTTACCCGTCTGGAAAATTATTCGCGATTTCGTATTTTTGACCCTCTGAATGCTCCAGGCTGCATCCTTATACTCTTGAGCCTAGGAGACCAGAGTTTTTCTGGGTCATTGCGCTATTAATCCGTACCGTTACGTGCGCCTCTCGATGTTTCCCAACGTTTGCCCTTCCGCTTTCGCTTTGGGTTCTACTTTCGTGCGCTTTCCGGGTCGCCGGGGTCGACTGGCGCGGGGAGGCTTGGACCCCGTTGTAACTGCGTGCAGTTCTAGTTAGGGGTCCAAGCCCGAAGCTGCGTGTACCGCTTGTAACGCGGTTCACACAGCACTGTGGAACCACAGCCCTGCTGTGTGAACCGCGTTACAAGCGGTACACGCAGCTTTGGGCTTGGACCCCTATTGTTTTCCTAGAGATTATTATTATTTTTCTTCACCGCATAAAACCCATACTGCAGCCTAAACCGTACATGGTGGCAACGCGCCATTTTCAGGAATGGTCCACAAGTCCGCAAAGACCTCAGCCGAAAAAAATTTACCCACATCCACCACTAGGTGGCGCTATACCAGAATTAACGCGTTTGGCCCTATAACTCCCAAACCGTACATCCGATATTAAAAAAACCTATAGCCACGCGTTCCCTGGATCCTACTGAATCTCGTGATATAGGCCACGCCCATTTCCGCCTATACTTTTATGCGTGAAAATTCGCGATTTATCGAACACCAACTTTTTCGAACTTCTCCTAGACCGTGCAATGGATCGGCATGAAACTTGGCACATAGCAACTCCAGACCGACTTGACACAAAGTAACATAAAGATTTTTTGTAGAATGAAAATCGTGCGTATTACGCGTCAAACAAATTTGTGTAGCTAACTACGAAAAAAACGTCTTTGCCATATCTTGGCCAAAATAAATGCTATCAAAGCCAAACTTTGGAATATCCCTTGGTATGAGCCTCTGAGGCTGTAAACCAAATTTGACGAACATTGGCCACTAGGGGGCGCTACAAATACAATAAGTTTATATCTCATGAACCGCTTTTCCGAATTTTACAAAATTTGATGGGTGCCATTTAGGCCCACTCCTGGTGCTCTGACCCAAATATGGTAAAGATTGGACATTAGGAAGCACTATAATCAATGTTTATTGATTTTCAAAACACTCAATGCATTTAAATGGGAAATTTGCAATTGCAATATCTCTTCCACAATAAATGCTATCAACACCAAACTTGTAAGGATTGTTTGGCATCCCGCCCGGAAGCTCTGTACCAAATTTGGTAAAGATAGGCCATTCGGGGGCGCTATGATCAACGTAGACAATTTTGGGCCATTTTATCAAGGTTTTACATCCAGCCTAGGAGACCAGAGTTTTTCTGGCTCATTGCGCTATTAATCCGTACCGTTACGTGCGCCTCTCGATGTTTCCCGACGTTTGCCCTTCCGCTTTCGATTTGGGTTCCACTTTCGTGCGCTTTCCGGGTCGCTGGGGTCGACTGGCGCGGGGAGGCTTGGACCCCGTTGTAAAGATTTTTAAAAGAATAAAAATTGTGCATAGAATTAATAGAATTATTTTCGCAATATTGCGACAAGTGCAAAACCAACTTTTACGAACTCGTCCTATGCCGTGCGACAGATCTGCACGAAACCTTGTTTGTACCATCTCCAGATGGCCCTGACCAAAAGTTGTTTAAAGAATTTTGCTACGTTAACGTGTGCGCATTTGACGACCAAGCAAAGTTTCTGTAGTAAGCTAACAAACGCATATCATATCATTTCTCGGCCAAATTAAAAAGTATCAACATATCACTTGTGAGCAGTGTTGACCATGCCTTTTCGATGCTCTGTACCAAATTTGGTAAAGATGAGCCATTAGGGGGCCATATAATCAACATTTATTGGTTTTTTCAAAACACTCAATGCATTTAAATGGGAAATTTGCAATTGCATTACGTCTGCCACAACAAATACTTTCTACCCCAAACCTGTGACGATTGTTTGGCGTGCCGCCCGGAGGCTCTGTACCAAATTTGGTAAAGATAGGCCATTAGGGGGCGCTATAATCAACGTAGACAATTTTGGGCCATTTTATCAAGGTTTTGTATCCAGCCTAGGAGACCAGAGTTTTTCTGGGTCATTGCACTATTAATCCGAACCGTTACGTGCGCCTCTCGAAGTTTCCCGACGTTTGCCCTCCCGCCGTTTCGCTTTGGGTTCCGCTTTGGGTTCCGCTTTCGTGCGTTTCCGGGTCGCCGGGGTTGACTGGCGCGGAAAGGCTTGGACCCCGTTGTAACTGCTTGCAGTTCTAGTATAATTTGTGTGTGTAACAGACAGAGAGAGAGACACTAAGATGGATGGGTTGCAGTTTGTGGAGGACTCATCACAGACAGAGAGTAGACAGCCGTGTGTAAGAGTGTTTTGCGGTGTCGGAATGTGTGTGTGTGTATGTATCTATAAGTGTGTTCTCATGTCTCCATGTGACCAATTTTTGTTGGTCACATGGAGTCAATTTTCAAGTTCTGATGTCTACTCCTGAGCTTTTTTGAATATACTTGGAAAACAATCCTTTTTATATAATAAACAAAACAGTAACATGGCACTTGAAAAAGCCTTCCCAAAAGACTGAACTTACCAATTTTTAACAATGTGCATATGCACAACTGAACATATGAACAACAAGAGAGGCAGGAAGGTGAGGGAGAAAATGCCTGACGAGACATTAGGGCATATGCCTGAGATCTGCTGATTTGTCTTCCAGTCCTTTCTCAACCTCTTTGAGTTCTGTGATTTTTTCTTTGTATGTTTTTCTGAGTATGTTTGACTTGGTGATTAGCTGGGCCATGTGTGTGCCTGATTTACCCTCAGCTTGCTCTGCCAGTTTGTCTGCATCTTTTTCCAGGCTGTTTGCTACCTCAATCAGTATCATCTTCTTCTTTTTGAGCTGCTCAAGGTGGTCTTCTGCAACTTTTCTTTTTTCTCTTTGTGCATTGCTCGCATGTTTTCTCTTTTCCTGGTCCAGGTGGAGCCAATACTGAGACCTCGCTGAAGCTGCAGATGCCAAAAGCTCCTTTGTCAGAGGTACTTTGAGAACGTCCAGTCTTGTACGCATGGGTTGGAAGGAGGAGAATGATTCATCTTTTGCCTCCAGAGACAAGAAATTTCCAAACTGCTGGACAATCACATCACCTGTTGTAAAACAGATTAACACAAAATATGAAACAAAAAATCAATCAATGTAATGAAAATATTTAGACAGAGAAACAAAACAAAAAATCACATTAAGTGTGACAGTATACATTCTGCTAGACTTCTAAATCTTAAGTACCAGCAGAGATGCCTCCTGACAGCTGGTGATCATGCAGAAACCTCTGAACAACTCCTTTCATTCTTTCATAGCACAAGTTGGGGTCTGAGAACATGTTCCTTGGGTCCAAACATGCCATCTGCCTCACAATGGTGTACTTCAGTGGGCTCTTGTCTTGCATTTTCTTAACAATGTTAGTCAAACAGTCCATGCAGTCCTTTCTAAATGCCAACAAACTGAGCTCCCCTACGCTGCTGTTGGGGCTACTCTGGAGTTCCTAACAGGAAGAGGGAGGAGGGCCAGTGAGAATGACTAAAAGTTTTATGCAAAAATAAAGTTTTGATTTCCTGTACCTTAACCATTGTTTGATATTTTAGACCTTTGCCTTTACCTTTAGGACTACTTCTGCTCCTAATCCAATGTCCACATCCTTTAGGCGAGCCCTTGCTTCCTTAGCAGTTGTGTCCAGTTTGACCATTTGCAGTGCTGTGATGTCATTAAGGAGCTCTGCCTTGATGAACCTCTTCAGCAGGTCCTGAGAACATATACAGTACAACAAATATAAATTACAATACAAATAAATAAATAAAAAGTGTTGAAGGGGAATTGTTGAATTAAAATTTCATACACTTTATATATCCACGGCATGTTATACATTACCTTCATAAGAATAACCAGATCTTTACTGATGAATGGCATTGTAGTGGCGAATTGTCTTCCTCAGATTGAACAAAACAAACTAAAACTCAATGTTCAACAGCCATTGAGGCACCGAAGGAGTGAATCTTACGCAGAGATTAAGAACTTTGATTGTCCAAGCAGAGATGGCGTTCTGTGAGGTTTATTGATCCAATTTCTCGGCATACAAACATTTCACAAGGATCAATGGCGTCTCTAGGTTCTGGTTCTGTCTCTGTGGCTCTGTGGCTCTGGTAAAAAACCATCAGCCCTCCCCGGTGTCTACTTCCCACATACCTGTTAACCCATATATGTAGACTACACCTGGTGGCTGCCTGGTACCTTCAAAACAAAAGCACTAACAGATACTAAAAATAAATAATAACCCAAATAAAATACTAATGATAAACAAATTTATGTAGCTGTATAATTCAAGCAAAAACTGAAATTAAATAAATCAAATAATTAACTATTATATATATAACAAAATAATGAATAGCTCCAACATTCCGGCCCCTAATTGTGAAAAGTGTAAACTCACAATTACCTTTCTTTATTTCTATAAAAATGGAGCTATACTCTCTAACTATACTCTAACTTCCCTATATCAATTATGTTCTCCTTCTTCTGATAGCTGTAAGAGAAACAGACAGAAAGAAGACAGGATAGAATAGAGAAAGAGAATAGATGTCCATGATGCTACACTGTGGACTCCAGTAGCAGGCAGATCTTTGTTATAGGTCTCTCCAACACACTGGTCTTAGTTTGGAGGCACACAGAACGAACCAGTCCTTTAGAGTCAGACTTGGTACTCAAAACTCGGCCCATCATCCAGGATCCTCTTGGAGCTGTAGCGTCAGCAATGATGACAATATCACCTGGAGAGAAGCTTCTTCTTGCCTTAGCCCATTTTTGTCTTTCCTGCATCACAAGTAAGTACTCAGATGTCCATCTTTTCCAAAAGATCTCTGCAATATACTGTACTTGCTTCCATCTTCTTCTTATATACAAGTCACTTTTCTCAAAGAGTCCTGGTGGGAGAATGGGTTTTGCTTTCAGCAGAATGATATGATTTGGCGTAAGAGCCTCAAGGTCATTGGGGTCCTCAGAAACCTTTGTGATGGGTCTGTCATTCAGTATTGCCTCCACCTCGCAAAACAGTGTCTGCAGACCTTCGTCATCCAATACTTGCTGTCCAAGAACAGAAGTAAGTATGCTTCTTACTGAGCGAATCAAGCGCTCCCAAATACCACCTTGATGTGATGCTGCTGGTGTGTTAAAACTCCACTTAATTCCATCTTGAATTAAGGCACCCTGGATTTTCGCATTATTCAAAGCAGCAAGACTTTGCTTCAACTCCTTGTTTGCTCCGACAAAATTTGTGCCATTATCAGACCTTAAACTTGACACAGGTCCTCTTCAAATGAATCTCCGCACAGCATTAATGCAGGAGTCAGTGTCAAGGGAATGTGCCACTTCCAGGTGTACTGCACGACTGGTCAGACAGGTGAAAAGTACTCCATACCTCTTTGGAAGACTTCTGCCTCTTTTAACCACTAGGGGGCCAAAATAATCAACTCCCACGTCCGTGAAAGGAGCCTTGTCTGGCATAACTCTCTCCTCAGGTAAGTCTGCCATCTTTTGCTCTCCAAGTTTTCCTCTGTAACGTTTACACACAATGCATTCTGTAATTGTCTTCCTTGCAGCAGAGTTGGCATTAATTATCCAATATCTTTGTCGAAGTCTGTTCAACATTTGATTTCTACCAGCGTGTCCGAGTACAGAATGTACCTGAACTCCCTGGATCCAAAAATGCATATGTATGCATCACTTTATTACTCTTCTGGGCTTTAACCTGAACTGCAACAATGGAGAAAACAGCATTGTCCTCATCACCGGCCCCTATATGACCACATGTCTGTGACGGTCCAGGTGGCTCTCTTAGTGGAGGGCTCGCGGCTTTGGCTTCTTTAAAGGACTTACTTGTATCCTTTTCCTCAATATGAAGGACTGATGGATGCTTCTGGTGACACATACTACAATCCAAACGACTCCTACAGTCTTTGCTTATGTGACCAGGCTTTAGGCAACCAAAACAAATTCCATTTTCCTTTATGAAACTTATCTTGTCCCGTTGAATCTTCATCTTGAAGCGTGAGCATTTATCCATTGAGTGACCCTTTTCCTGACAAAATAAACAGCATCCAAGGTTGCTTTCAGAAGAAGAAGACTTGATCTTATTGTCCTTGTAGACTTCATTTCCTCTTTTCACTGCAGTGACGCTGGTGGCAAAGGTGCTACCCCGGCTCCTATGCTTAGGTCCCCTAGCATCAGAAGCTTTGGTGTAGGTAGTAGGTTGTGAATCCTGAATATTTCCAAATAGTGGGTCAGAGGCAATTTTAACTTGTTTTTCCACAAAGGTCACAAGGTCAGCAAACATAGCTCTGTGTTCACTTCGCTCCTGTAGATCACATGCAAAATTTCTCCATTTTTCCCTTAACTTATAAGGAAATTTCATTACAATGTTTCTGAGGTTAGATGGCATATTCAACTCATTCATGTAGCTGATTTGCTGTGTTAAATTGGAGCAACCTCGAAGAAAAAGAGAAAATGATTGCAGTGCGTTAACATCCTCCGCTTTAATGGGAGACCATTGAAGGATTTTGTCCATGTAGGCACAAGCAACTTTGTGTTCATTCCCAAAATGTTCATTAAGAAGGGCTTTAGCTCTTTGGTATCCCTGACCAGAGGGTAATTGCTGACAACTCTTTACAAGGTCTCTTGGCTGACCCCTAGTGTACTGCTCCAGGTAGTGCAAACAGTCACTAAAGTTGCTGGTTTTAAATTCCACACCATTTTCAAAAGCGCGAATGAAGGATTGAAACTCAAGAGGGTCACCATCAAACACAGGAATATTTCTGCCTGGCAGAGAAGTTGCCAAATTTTGCTGAACCAAAAGTGCAGTGATGTCATTCTGTCGTTGCATAATATTTATAATGTCATTCTGGCTGTTATTGTTGCTTGCTTGGTTCCCCTCAGGTCGATGTTCTGTATGTTGAGCATCATAAACCACCTGTGTCATTGGTGCTTGGGTATTTCTAGGTCGGATGTCAGTTAGTGTTACTGTTTGTGTCCCAAGATGAGATTGGTCTTTGACGTTGCTTCTATCAATCCTTTCCGGTACAAAATAATCCGCATTGGGATTTAATCCACTTGTTCTTTGGGCATTGTTCTTTTCAAGATATGAGTTCATTCCATCAGACACTTTAGAACCAGACTTTGAGTTAATTTCCAGTACATGAAGTTTTGCATTAGCTATAGCCAGTTTTGTTTCCAGAGCTAATTTTTCCTTTTCCCTTCTTAGCTCCTCCTCTTTGGCTTCCAATGAATGTTTCTTTTTTAATGCAGCCATGTGCTCCTCAAGTGCTGCCTTATTAGCTTCCGTTTTAATTCTTGCAGATGAGGTGGACGACAATCTGGATAACTGTGAGTGTGGCCTGGAATGAATGTCTGTCACACATGAAATGTTTGAAGCACTGTCCTCAGGATTAATACCATCAGAAGCCACGCTTTGGTTATCAGGGGGTTCAACATCATTGTCCTTTAATTCCACATATGGGTGGCCAGCTTCAGCACACCAGCTCTTTACCTCTTCAGTAAAGTCATTAAACATAGTTCTTTTCTCGTGAAAATATTTATTTTGTCTTTCAACCTCATCCTCTGGTAAATTCAGATTTAAAATGGATTCATGCATGTCATTTGCTTCCTCATGACATTTAATTAATTTAGCCAGCTGTGATTGCACACATTTCACATTGTCAGGGGATTCCATCAAATCACGTACTTGTTTCATGTAGCGCTTGGCCTGTTTGCATTTTAAAGACCTCTTTTCTTGACACATTTTCACATAAAATGCCAAGCCTTTTACTGTGAGCTTGACGCCCCGCTTTCCAAAGCGTGCAGACGCTGTTTCACTCATGGCACCCGATGCAGTGTCGGACATGATCACCTTAACTTGGACCTTTAAGACTCGTTTACCGTCCACACTTTATTTACAGTATTTCAGAAAATACAGGGAAACATTTTTTAATTCATGACATGCCTCCATGCAGGTCGAAGCTTTTATGAATGCTTGCAGTTCTAATGAGGATTGCGCAATCTGGCTGTATGCGTCATCCAAACTACAAGTTTTCCTTTCTTTAAAGTCCCAATGTTCATCAATATGCAGTGAAACAATGACTCAAGTACTCCAATAGTAAAGCCGTTTTCCAATACAGCATCCTGAGTTAATCTTTTCACATACCGATGCTGTTGCGTGGCTTTAAGCGTTGTCCGTAGGCCGCTGACTCTCGCGCATCCATTCATAGAAAATCCAATTGTTGTCCTTTCCTCGTGAGCGATCCAAAACTTCCACAAAATCCAATTAACAAAAATCCACTTCAAGGGCGGGTTTTTTACTTGTGTAGTGGCGAATTGTCTTCCTCAGATTGAACAAAACAAACTAAAACTCAATGTTCAACAGCCACTGAGGCACCGAAGGAGTGAATCTTACGCAGAGATTAAGAACTTTGATTGTCCAAGCAGAGATGGCGTTCTGTGAGGTTTATTGATCCAATTTCTCGGCATACAAACATTTCACAAGGATCAATGGCGTCTCTAGGTTCTGGTTCTGTCTCTGTGGCTCTGTGGCTCTGGTAAAAAACCATCAGCCCTCCCCGGTGTCTACTTCCCACTAACCCATATACAGTGGGTACGGAAAGTATTCAGACCCCTTTAAATTTTTCACTCTTTGTTTCATTGCAGGCATTTTCCAAAAATCAAAAAAGTTCATTTTATTTCTCAGTAATGTACACTCAGCACCCCATCTTGGACAGAAAAAAACAGAAATGTAGAAATTTTTGCAAATTTATTAAAAAACAAAAACTGAAATATCACATGGTCATAAGTATTCAGACCCTTTGTTCAGTATTTAGTAGAAGCACCCTTTTGATCTAATACAGCCATGAGTCGTTTTGGGAAAGATGCAACAAGTTTTTCACATCTGGATTTGGGTATCCTCTGCCATTCCTCCTTGCAGATCCTCTCCAGTTCTGTCAGGTTGGATGGTAAACGTTGGTGGACAGTCATTTTCAGGTCTCTCCAGAGATGCTCAATTGGGTTTAAGTCAGGGCTCTGGCTGGGCCATTCAAGAACAGCCACGGAGTTGTTGTGAAGCCACTCCTTCGTTATTTTAGCGGTGTGCTTAGGGTCATTGTCTTGTTGGAAGGTAAACCTTCGGCCCAGTCTGAGGTCCAGAGCACTCTGGAAAAGGTTTTCGTCCAGGATATCCCTGTACTTGGCCGCATTCATCTTTCCCTCGATTGCAACCAGTCGTCCTGTCCCTGCAGCTGAAAAACACCCCCACAGCATGATGCTGCCACCACCATGCTTCACTGTTGGGACTGTATTGGACAGGTGATGAGCAGTGCCTGGTTTTCTCCACACATACCGCTTAGAATTAAGGCCAAAAAGTTCTATCTTGGTCTCATCAGACCAGAGGATTTTATTTATCACCATCTTGGAGTCCTTCAGGTGTTTTATAGCAAACTCCATGCGGGCTTTCATGTGTCTTGCACTGAGGAGAGGCTTCCTTCGGGCCACTCTGCCATAAAGCCCCGACTGGTGGATTGCTGCAGTGATGGTTGACTTACTACAACTTTCTCCCATCTCCCGACTGCATCTCTGGAGCTTAGCCACAGTGACCATTGGGTTCTTCTTTGCCTCTCTCACCAAGGCTCTTCTCCCCCGATAGCTCAGTTTGGCCGGACGGCCAGCTCTAGGAAGGGTTCTGGTCGTCCCAAACGTCTTCCATTTGAGGATTATGGAGGCCACTGTGCTCTTAGGAACCTTAAGTGCAGCAGAAATTTTTTTGTAACCTTGACCAGATCTGTGCCTTGCCACAATTCTGTCTCTGAGCTCCTCAGGCAGTTCCTTTGACCTCATGATTGTCATTTGCTCTGACATGCACTGTGAGCTGTAAGGTCTTATATAGACAGGTGTGTGGCTTTCCTAATCAAGTCCAATCAGTATAATCAAACACAGCTGGACTCCAATGAAGGTGTAGAACCATCTCAAGGATGATCAGAAGAAATAGACAGCACCTGAGTTACATATGAGGGTCACGGCAAAGGGTCTGAATACTTATGACCATGTGATATTTCAGTTTTTGTTTTTTAATAAATTTGCAAAAATTTCTACATTTCTGTTTTTTTCTGTCCAAGATGGGGTGCTGAGTGTACATTACTGAGAAATAAAATGAACTTTTTTGATTTTTGGAAAATGGCTGCAATGAAACAAAGAGTGAAAAATTTAAAGGGGTCTGAATACTTTCCGTACCCACTGTATGTAGACTACACCTGGTGGCTGCCTGGTACCTTCAAAACAAAAGCACTAACAGATACTAAAAATAAATAATAACCCAAATAAAATACTAATGATAAACAAATTTATGTAGCTGTATAATTCAAGCAAAAACTGAAATTAAATAAATCAAATAATTAACTATTATATATATAACAAAATAATGAATAGCTCCAACAGGCATCACAGGCTCATCTGTCTGATATTTGGTCAAAAAGGTGGTGAAGGTCCTAGAGACAGCCATGAAGAAGTGCAACTTGGCCATTATGAGAGGCTCATTCCGTGCCTCTGCAAGAGTGTCATAGGATGATGTTCTAGGGTTTGGAAGTTTTTTCTGTGTCACTGCATCCACATACATCACGATCATTGGCCATATTGTTATAGCCCGGTCGACGATGGGTAGGTTTTCTATCCAGCGATGTCCACAGAACGGTAGGGGAAACACAGACGTCTTGGTCAAAGTGCAGAGATCTTCTCGTCTAGCAGGGGTATTATGAAAGAGTGTATGCAATGCCCTAAGCACTTTCTCCAGCTGCCAGACACTGAAGCCACTTTTGAAGGCATTGTGGAGTGTGTGAAGCCCACAGCTCCCCACCACAATCCGCTGTGCTCTTCCAAATGCCTCTGCATGTTCCTGTTGGAGCGTTGAAAAAAACTTCCAGTTGACATTTGGTCCATCCATTGAGATAGAAATCATTTTTCTCAGGTCAAGCTGCTGCACACATTCCGGAAAATTAAAGCACACAGGCATTACCTATACAACAGTCAACACATCTAATTTCTGACACCACTTCAGATTAATGTCAGACTGGATTGGATAAAAAATAATTAATACTAATTCACAAATTAAGCAACGTGAGCCATCCCTATAGCCATAGTGTATAGTGCTGCTCATGAGTTTATGAACCCATGCTAAAGTTGACTAAAAAGAAGTATAAAATAAATAAAATCAATCAATCAAAAAAAAGATAAATTTCCAAAAGACGATTTTTTTTATTCCTCTTTTTAGTCAACTTTAGCATGGGTTCATAAACTTACTATACTATTTTGAAAATATTGCCAGGTAAACACCAGACTCTACTGCCATTCTAAAACTCAATTTTGGCTGTTTTTCATTTTAATTTTTCAAATTAACGTGTAGTGCCCTAGTTGTTATCCACTTGACACATTAGTAAAGCTTAACTATAGGATACACAAACACATACAAGAGTTTTGTTAATAAATATATTTATGGCACTTACTTTGAAATGCTGAAGTAGGTCCTGGGCAGTTGCATGGCCCATGAACTGTGCTCCATAGAATCTTGACAGGACTTAACCAATAACGCACATGCAAGTCCAGTTGTTTGCTTTTGGTTGTCTGGTTCAGTGTTTCGTCGAACATAATTACAAACGCATCGCATTTTTTTGACTTCTGTGCTCTTTTTTGATATATGGCGCCAATCCAAATTTAGCCACGTATCTGGTCTTGTCTTTTCCACAGATAAATGACTGTACAAGCCCCGAATCTGGAAACATTGCTTGGAACACTTCTTCAATCCCGTCATTTGACCTGTATGAGTTGTGGCTTGTCACGGTCCTCAGCACCCAAATCACCTCTGCTCGGAGTGTTGGCGTAGAGCCACAAATTGCTCGCAGGTCAACTGGCATTGTTGGCTGTGGATTTTCCATTGTAATATCTAGCGTTCTAGCGTTGACATCGTTGCTAGCGGTGGAAATGGTGGAGCAGAAACTAGCAATGGCGGGTTGCTGGCATGCCATTACGTAGTCTCTGTGTTTTTTGCTTTGTGCGTGCGATTCCACCGCTCTGATCCCCATTGTCCCAAGTTTAAAAAACTTCACATTACTGCAGGGCTGCCAACTCACGCATTGGCCGTGAGACACACGCATTTGACTGGTTTCACACGCTCACACGTCACACCCCCGATTTCTCACGCTGAAGTGTCAACCTGGTGGGTCAAATTTCTGAAAGATGAGTTTATCTATAGATCTACCTGTTGAGCCACTTATGATCGACTAGTTGTGCTTTCAGAAACTGTGAGGGGGTTCAAGAGCTCTCCCTGTCTGTGGAAGTTTCGAATTGTCGCAAACTGAGAACATTATTTTCACGAGTCATCCCAGGTGCATTTCCCCGGCTTCAGGTATGTGCTCTGAGTATAACAGACCCGTCCGTCGCTTCGTGTCCACTCTCTCTGTAACAATAGAGGTGAGCAGCGCGGCTGGTAGTGTAGCAACTTCAGTTCATTTTAATGGACTCACTCTGCTGTGGACAGTGACGCGTTGCATCCGTGCTCTACCTCCGATGAAGAGCAGCGTACAGCCTCCTCTAAACTCTGTCAGAGACCAGAGACCCAAATGGGCCTCTGGTCTGTCAGACGGTCTGAGTGAGATCCACCATATCAACATTTATTAACATCCACAGCAGACTATATTACAACTCTCCAAATCTCAGACAACAATGATGGAGGAGTTATATTTAGAATGTGCACAAAGTTGTAAACATGAGCAGAAATCTGATGAAACACATCTGAGCTATACTATATGATACTGCAATGTTGGGCCACTATTGTACTCCTCTAACCTTGGTGCATCTCTAAATGTAACTAAATAATTCATTCAATGTTTTATAAAATGAACAAATTGTCTTTATTTTCCCAAAAAAGTAAATACAGTAAGTGGGGGGGCACAGATGATGAGGGCCAAACATTACTGAGGCTTGGCACAAAGGGTAAAGTATTAGAATTTCTGCAAATCAGTGGTTCTCATTCTTTAGAATTTCAGTGGTCTTAGCTGATCCCTCAACATTAGTTTAACTTTGGGTCCCTGGTCCCTACACCAGGGACCCCTGGACCTGTTCACCCCAGACCCAAATCTTCTCAGCTGTTGCTGACATATGCTACTGTCTCTTCATGTGGCTCATTATGTTTGGCACATTGTCTGGGTCAGTTCTTATATCATAAGAAGGTAATAATGTAAATAATGTAAATTCTGAATGCCCTAATACGACAATGCCCTAATACGACAATACAAAGGTTCTTAACCCTACAGTTTTGCACATATCATGTAAGACTTGATTTCTCCATTTTTTTGCACAAAACTCTCCAGAAAGTGCCATTTATTGGTTTATTTTTCAAAAAAAAAACCCAGACCCCCAGACACCCCTAGGGAGAGCCCCCCATCCCCCCCACATATAACAAATCCCAATTTAAACCCTGAAGGATAGTGATGCTGAAAGAGCCAAAGAAATTGCTTTGTACGCGGCAAAATATGGGTCGGCCCCACCAAATCTCACTCCAAGGTTTTTGGAAAAGTTGGCAACTCTGTTACTGTAGCCTAGAGACCCACCCTTAGTGAATAAGACCAGGGGTGCAAGAGCCGAGGAGCCAGACAAAGGAAGGGGAGAGCTGTGATAGAGCTTGATTCAGGTAACTTTGTCTCAGGATATCCTATGTAATAAAAAGGATTCACACATCAACATCTGAGATTCTGACTACTAATTGACTGAACCCTGAGACCGGAGCAGGATTTAGCTCCAACACCGGTTAACAGTCAGCTAGCATGTCTATGCGCTCTAACTTAGCTAAACGTTTTAAATCACAGAATACTTAAGCAACGTTAATTATTATGAATAATTATTAAAGTTGTTTATTGTGTAATGGAGCTTTCAGTAAATGGCAGCTGATTAGACGACATAACAACAATAACAGGTTTACTAACGTAACTTCTCTATGGTAATTAATTACGTTAACGTTAAAGAAAACATACAATCAGTGCTTATTATCTAACGCTAACTATAAGTACATGTATAACCAAGTTTCTTATAACGTTTGGTTAACTGTAATAACTAGAGATGAGCCAAGTACTCGGCTGAAACGAGTATCCGGTACAAATAAAGCACTTTTGCCAAATACAAGTATTATACGAGTAATACGAGTCAATAGCTGTGCTAGGATTGAATAAAAATCTGACTGATGGGTAGCTGACTGTGTCTACGTTCTGTGATAGGCTAGTCACAGCACCCCTTCCCTACACACACACTCTGCTCACTCCCACACAGAACACTGAGAAGTGAACAGTTCTCTCCCTCTCCCTCAGTCACAGGTCTGCAGCGGGTCTTTTCCGTTAACGTTTAGGGTTTCTTCAGCTTCAGGTTGGTTTTTATGGAGTAAGAACACTATCAAAAAGATGTATGCATAACTTTATGTATTCATATTTGTATTTTTATATTCATATTTGTATTTTTATACATTTGTGCGTAAACACAAAATTACGTTTTCATACATGTGTGTTTTTATGTGAGTGTGACTCTATAAGCTATGACTATAAACATTCACGAGTACAACTCTGATTTCTACAACTATGAATTCTTGAGTGTGAACACAAATTCAAGTTTACGGGTACGAGTAAAAAAACAGTTGAAATGATGTCACAGGCCAGGGTAATCGAACCTCGATCCCATTTAATGTGCATGCGTCACAGGTGAAAAATGGCCGACGGCGTCTAGCCCAGGCAGCATCACAGGTAAAGTAAAAAACTTGTTTATTGAACATTTTTCAAATAACTGCCTTGCCTAAAGTAACATCTAAAGATTAAAAAAACCACATATTACAATTCATATTAATGCTTGATGTAAAAAATATTAATATGACAAAATATAAATCGTTTTAATACAGTTTTAGTCATGCTTTTGTCAATATAGTTTTCAGATTTGCTTTTGAGTACATATCCAAGACTGGCAAATATCTGTGGTGGCTGGTTGCTGCACAAGTCCTCAGGTATGTAGGCATATACAGTGTATTAATGTCCATGGTTTCAAATTGTGTTTCAATGTACTCCCTAGATGAGTAATTGCTATATATCCAGATTGGCTATATTTAGTATCTACAACTGTTCAATTTTAGGAGGGGGTTGGCAGCGGAGATTGGCTGTTATCCCTCCAGATTTAAATGGATACACCGGCCAGCAGCTAAAAACAGTGAGCGGGAATGGAAAGTACACAATGTACATTTCTCCTTTACAAGAAGAACTGGATACAATTCCTTTACCACCAGAAGCAAAGGAATTTGAGAAGATGCCCAAAGCCCAGTGTACAACTTGCAAGAAAATGGTTCCGCTTCAGATTCTTCCAGGACACATAAACCTAGCCAACATGTACATTTGGGCCCCATATGGGTTACAAATGGGCTCCATGGGTATCAAGTGGGCATGGGCGTTAACTGGGCAAAATGTCTGGGCCCCATAAGGGATATGAGCGGGCAAAGTGGGCGTGGGATGGAAGTAGGTAAATTTATGTGGGCCCCATGTGGGTTACCTAACATGAACCCCACTTGTTACATGTTCCTCTTATTTTTAGAGCACTACTGGCCAAAGGTTAGACAGCTTTCTAATGCTGTGTTGTTGTTTTTTTAAGGTTTTCTTTTTCTACAGAACTCTGTTGCATTTATTTTTTGCATCTTAAAAACATCTAAATCCCAGTTAAACATTGGTGGACTATCTTTTATAATCATAATTAACGTAAATACAGACATATGATACATGGACATGTGAAACATTCTCAGTTCTGAATAAATCAGGGTATAAACCCTGATTAAAATCTACAGATTATATTTTCCTTCTTAATAACTCTGGGACTGTAGACATGAAAGCAGCAGAATTCAGGAGTGCTGTAACAAGGTGAAATGCGCCTCAATCTTTTTTGGACCGACTGCCGTTGGTGTGAGACTGGATTGCTCTGTATTCATACAGTCAATATTACAGTCAAACTTGCAAAACAATGTGACAGCATTGTCATCAGCATTGTATGCTGTGGCATGTTCGGGAGGCAGCGTGTGGTTGGACAGGCTTGTAAGGAGAGCTGGTTCTGTAGTTGGCCAGACCTGATTAAACTCTAGACAGATTGGTGAATGGTTTGAGGATTTTAGTGCTCTCTTACCTCTCTTACCACATTGCGGGGGGAAAACACAACATACAACACAAGCATGCTGCAGTTCTGTGGGGCTGAAGCGGAATGGAATGGCCAGGCAGGTTGAAGATGACAATTGTCTACAACAGCATTTCCTTAACACTATAGAAGGGCCGGGATTCTGTATACTAGAACCACCGTGAGTGGTCATTTTGACCGCCAGATTCCAAACTCTATAATCTCTCAAGATAAATAAGGCCTACCTAATTGCAATACTAATGATTGTATTGTGTTAAGATATCTTTTAAAAAAACGAAATAACACCAAAATGTACAATTTAACGAGTTCAATTATACACTTGAGTAGCCCAGGTGTCAATAATTCATTTCATGGCATAGTAAAATGTAAGTATTTTCATATCTGAAAAAATATGGTATCAAAATTCATTCAACATAACTCATAACAGGCAATAACACCTAAACGTATCTTATTTGAACATTTATAACCTAACCTAACCTGGCACTGCCTATGTTGGCGTCTGCTGTGGTGCGCAGCGCTACTCGGACCGTGCCCCAGTGCCCTTTTCCCTTCTATAAACTCAGCTCTCAGCTCCTCTGCCAGTTGCTGCATGAACTTTCTCTGGATACATTTATTGTTGGTGCACTCATTGGAACAGATGTGTGCAGTGAATCCAGCCAGTTCGAGGATGTGTGAAGTTATATAAACACGTAGGCAGCCACTGGCCATCTAGCTACATGTAGGCTACCGCTCCTTCCACAGAGCGAGTGTCAAAGGTGGATTTGGTACAGTTACTATAAGTGCTTGTGAATTGCTGTGAAATGCCTTTTTAAATAGGACTTGTGGCATGTGTTTTTTAGGATTTTAGTGTTTGCATGTTTTTATTCTTTTTATTGCATGCTTAAGTTTTATTTACAGCTTTTTTATTGCATGAACCGTTAACTGGTAATTATACCACCTTTGCCAAGACTGGAGCTCCTCCCTTTTGATTCAGACCTAAACGAGCTCAAGGCAGGACAAGTGAAAACACCTGGGCTTAATGCAGAGCAGGTGTGGTAAGGGAACTTGCCAGTGAAAAGGAAATAGGAATAGAACAGAGAGGGACATGCTGCAGAAAGAGAAACAGAAAAGAAAAGATGTGATGCTGAGGAGCAGGAACAGCTGAAGCGCTGGGCCAGCTCATGCACCGACAAAGCTCGGGCTATGCCCAGGCGGAGACAGCGGGGCTATGCCGAGAACGGAGCAAGGGAACCGGAGGCCAAAGAAACCAACAGGATAAATGAAATGAGAGGGGACGCTGAGGAGCGGAGCGCGGAGCAGCACAGAGCAGCACAGAGCAGAGACCGACTGACACGGAGGACAGTGGAAGCCGAGGCGGGCAGACGGGCTGGAGAAGTGCCGGTGGGACAAGCCGTCCGAAGTGCGGGTGAACTCGTGGTGGTGCAGACCGGATTACGTCCTTAGAGCCCGAAGCAACAGGGGGACTGCAGCCACTCAAATGAGGAGTTCAACGTGAGAACGCAGATAAGTGAAGGAAAGCCTTCCAGCTGTCCTCTGGGAGAGTGTGTGGAAAAGAACTGTTTTTGTGTCTTGTTTGACTGAGAGCTCCCTTTGTGCTTTCTCAGCGTCGACCGGGTGGAACACGCGACGAGAACAGGCGAAAGAAAGGAAGAGCCCAGGCTTCCCTGGGCGGAACCGGCCATTCTTGAGAGCAACCTAACTACAGACTCTAACTAACACTGGGGACTAGCGGCAAGGAGATCGCTCACAATATTTAGCTTTTTAAACTTTTATTACTTGTGTCTTATTTTTTTATTTTTTTTTAGTGGTTTTAACAACTTTTTAGAATAAAGTGTTACATTTTGCAAACTGCCTGGTCTGTGTCGTATTTGTCAGTGGAAAGATTTTTGCTGGTATTGTAGTTTGACACCCCAGCATTCTTGTCTGGGTGTGACACGAGCGCCTGGCGCT
>JAQOOF010000263.1:0-39972 GCA_029931835.1 Etheostoma nigrum
TGCTTTTAGAGTTCCCTGAAAAAGAGTAAAATATGCCTTTAACAGCCTGAATATATGTCAATATAGCTTTACTTTTAAGCCCTTAATTTTAGAATCCTTCATCAGAATGCTCTGATATTACTTGAGGGACACACTGGATATGTGATGTCTCCCCCAGTCTTGGAATGAAGCTGGCATAACATCAGGATTTGCTTTTAGAGTTCCCTGAAAAAGAGTAAAATATGCCTTTAACAGCCTGAATATATGTCAATATAGCTTTACTTTTAAGCCCTTAATTTTAGAATCCTTCATCAGAATGCTCTGATATTACCTGAGGGACACACTGGATATGAGATGTCTCCCCCAGTCTTGGAATGAAGCTGGCATAACATCAGGATTCCTTTTTAGAGTAGCCTGAAAAAGAGTAAAATATGCCTTTAAAAGCCTAAAAAAGCTTTAAAATACAGCATTAATTAGACATTCAAGGTTTCAATTTTAAAATCCTACATCACAATGGTCCTTAATTACCTGAGTCACCCAATAGATATGTTGTGTCTAACCTAGATTTTGAATGAACCTGGCTTAACAGTAGGAATCCATTTTAGAGTGGCCTGAAAGAGAGTTAAATATGCCTTTAACAGCCTGAATATACAGTATGTCAATATAGCTAATATCGGAGCATTCTGATGTAGGATTTTAAAAATAAAGCCTTAAATGTCTAATTAATGCTATATTTTAAATCTTTATCAGGCTGTTAAAGCTGTGTTATACACATTTTCAAGCTACTGTAAAAAGGGATCCTCATGTTAAGCCAGCTTCATTCCAGGTCTGGGGGAGACATTCCATATTCAGTTTGACTCTCAGGTGATATTGGAGCATTCTGATGTAGGATTGTAAAATTAAGGGCTTAAAAGTAAAGCTATATTGACATTCTTTCAGGCTGTTAAAGGCATATTTTGCTCGTTTTCAGGCTACTCTAAAAAGGAATCCTCATGTTAAGTTAGCTTCATTCCAAGTCTGGGGGAGACATCACATATCCAGTGTGACTCTCAGGTGATATCGGACCATTCTGACATAGGATTTTAAAATTAAATCCTTAAATGTTTAAGTAATGCTATATTTTAAATCATTATCAGGCTGTTAAAGCCAGATTATAGACTTATTTCAGGCTACTGTAAAACGAAATCCTCCTGTTAAGCCAGCTTCATTCCAAGTCTGGGGGAGACATCACTTATCCATTATGTTATTCAGTAAATATCGAACCATTCTGATGTAGGATTTTAAAATTAAAGCCTTGAATGTCTAATTAATGCTATATTTTAAATCTTTTTCAGGCTGTTAAAGGCATATTTTACTCTTTTTCAGGATTCTCTAAAAAGGAATCCTGATGTTATGCCAGCTTCATTCCAAGTCTGGGGGAGACATCACCTATCCAGTGTGTCTCTCAGGTAATATCAGATCATTCTGATCTACGATTATAAAATTAAGGGCTTAAAAGTAAAGCTATATTGACATTTTTTTATGGTGTTAAATGCATATTTAACTCTCCTTCAGGCCGCACTAAAATGGATTCCTACTGTAAAGCCAGGTTCATTCCAACTCTGGGTTAGACAATACATATCCATTGGGTCACTCAGGAAATTTAGGACCATTCTGATGTAGGATTTTAAATTAAAGCCTTGAATGTCTAATTAATGCTATATTTTAAATCTTTTTCAGGCTGTTAAATGCATATTTTACTATTTTTCAGTCTACTCTAAAAAGGAATCTTGATGTTATGCCAGCTTCATTCCAAGTCTGGGGAAGACATCACCTATCCAGTGTGTCTCTCTGGTAATATCAGAGCATTCTGATGTAAGAATGTAAAGTTAAGGGCTTAAAAGTAAAGCTATATTGACATTTTTTCAAGCTTTTAAAGGCATATATAACTCTCCTTCAGGCCGCTCTAAAATGGATTTCTACTGTTAAACCAGGTTCATTCCAACTCTGGGTTAGACAATACATATCCATTGAGTCACACAGGTAATTTAGGACCATTCTGATATAGGATTTTAAAATTAAAGCCTTGAATGTCTAATTAATGGTATATTTTAAATCTTTTTCAGTTAAAGGCATATTTTATTCTTTTTCAGGCTACTTTACTTTAAAAGCGTAACAAATAACTATTGGGTATTTACTGTTTTTCAGAAGGGTATTTCCCCTATTTCAGAAGGGTAGTTACTGTTTTTCAAAAGGGTAACAAATAAGTTACTTTTTTTTATTGATCAAGACAGATGAAACTACTCAGTTAGCTAAACTTCAAATGTGCCTTCAGGATGTTAAAATCTGGATGATCTGTAATTTTCTAATGTTAAACTCAGATAAAACTGAAGTTATTGTTCTGGGGCTACGTGACGCATTATCCAAAGAGATTGTTACTCTGCATGGCATCACCCTGGCCTCCAGCACCACTGTGAGGAATCTTGGAGTTATCTTTGATCAGGACATGTTGTTTAATTCTCACATAAAGCAAATTTCAAGGACCGCCTTGTTTCACCTAATATTGCAAAAATCAGGAAAATCCTGTCTAAATATGATGCAGAAAAACTAGTCCATGCAATTGTTACTTCTAGGCTGGATTACTGCAATTCTTTATTATCGGGCTGCTCTAAAAAGTCCATAAAGACTCTTCAGCTGATCCAGAATGCTACAGCACGTGTTCTGACAGGAGCCAGGAAAAGAGATCACATCTCCTCTGTTTTAGCTTCTCGGCATTGGCTTCCTGTAAAATCCAGAATATAATTTAAAATCCTTCTTCTCACCTACAAAGCTCTTCATGGTCAGGCACCATCTTAAGAGCTCATAGTACCTTACTACCCCACCAGAGCACTGCGCTCCCAGAATGCAGGGTTACTTGTGGTTCCTAGAGTCTCTAACAGTAGAATGGGAGCCTATCAGGCTCCTCTCCTGTGGAACCAGGATCCAGTTTGGGTTCAGAAGTCTCCACATTTAAGAGTAGGCTTAAGACTTTCCTCTTTGATAAGGCTTATAGTTTGGGCTGGCTCAGGAGAGTCCTGAACCATCGCTTAGTTACGCTGCTATAGGCCTAGACTGCTGGGTGACTTCCCATGAAGCACTGAGCACCTCTCTCTTCCTCCTTCTCTCCATGTGCATGCAACTTCATTCCATTAATGCATGTTACTAACTCGACTTCTTCTCTTTCCCTGAGTCTTGTGCTCTCTCGCCCCTATTCTCTCTTTCTCACTGTTGTTGTAATTTAGTGCTATATAAATAAAATTGAATTGAAAAGTGAATTGAATTTTTTTCAGAAGGGTAGTTACTGTCTTTCAGAAGGGTACTTACTGTTTTTTTAAGAAGGGTATACCCTTTTTCAGGAGGGTAACGAATAATTAGTTAGTGTTTTTCAGAAGTGTATTACCCTTTAGGAAGCTTTTTGGAGCTCAAGGTATGGTTCTAAGAGGCTTTTTTGTATGTCTGGATATGATATATATGTCTACCAAATTTCAGCATGCATTTCATGAAAATGAAAGGAGGGGGCTTTAACTTTGTACTATCAAGCCTGTTTGCCACGCTCAAACCCTAAACCCATATCAGATTTTACCAAGTCTGACATGCGTACCAATAATAATAATAATAGTAATAATATTAATACTTATATATATATATATATATATACAGCTCTGGAAAAAATTAAGAGACCACTCCTTTATTTGTCTTAAATCAGTATCTCTACATGTATGGCAGCCATTCCATTCCAGTGGCTGTTAAATTACAACACAGGCACACCTCATTCTACTTAATGAGGAGCTTAAGTGATCACCTGAGCCAAATCTTATTTAACGAGGAAAAGTATAAAAGCCACTGCTGTGGTCATGACTATCCTCTTGCAATAGGGCCTGCGGGATGGCAAAAACAGGGCTACTAGTACCATACAGGTAATCTAAACAAAAAAAGGAACAATTGACCATGCCAAAAGAGTTAAAAAGAAAAGTTTTGAGTGAGGAAAAGAAGGGTTCAATTATGGCTTTACTGGCAGAAGGGTACAGTGAGCATCAGGTTGCTTCCATCCTTAACATTTCAAAGACGGCAGTTCATAAGAACAAGGTCAAGCAACAGACATTGGTGACAACAAAGCTACAGACTGGAAGAGGGCGAAAACGATTGTCCACTGACCGGGATGACCGCCAACTCATTTGCATGTCACTCAAAAACCGTACGATGACATCAAGTGATCTACAAAAAAAATGGCAAAAAGCACCTGGGCTGAAGTGCACAGCAAGGACTGTGCGAAACAGGCTCCTAGAAGCAGGGCTGAAGTCGTACAAAGCCAGAAAAAAGCCCTTCATCAATGTCAAGCAAAGACAAGCCAGGCTAAAGTTTGCAAAAGACCATAAGGACTGGACCCTAGAGGACTGGAGTAAGGTCATCTTCTCTGATGAGTCCAATTTTCAGCTTTGCCCAACACCTGGTTGTCTAATGGTTAGACGGAGACCTGGAGAGGCCTACAAGCCACAGTGTCTGGCCCCCACTTTTAAATTTGGTGGATCAGTGATGATCTGGGGGTGCTTCAGTAAGGCTGGAATTGGGCAGATTTGTCTTTGTTAAGGACAAATGAATCAAGCATTGTACAAGGTTATCCTGGAAGAAAACCTGATTCCCTCTGCTCTGACAATGTTCCCCAACTCTGAGGATTTTTTTTTTCCAGCAGGACAACGCTCCATGCCACACAGCCAGGTCAATCAAGGTGTGGATGGTAGACCACCAGATCAAGACCCTGTCATGGCCAGCCCAATCTCCAGACCTGAACCCCATTGAAAACCTCTGGAATTTGATCAAGAGGAAGATGGATGGTCACATGCCATCCAATAAAGCTGAGCTGCTTGAATTTTTCACCCAACAGCAATGTGAAAGACTGGTGGAGAGCATGCCAAGACGCATGAAAGCTGGAATTAAAAATCAAGGTTATTCCACCAAGTATTGATTTCTGAACTCTTCCTAAGTTAAAATATTACTATTGTGTTGTTTAAGAATGAATGTGAACATGTTTTCTTCGCATTTTTTGAGGTCTGAAAACAATGCATCTTTTTTGTTATTTTGACGAGTTGTCATTGTCAATAAATAATCTGAATGACTTTTATTTGGAATTTATAAGAAATGTTGTCAAAACATTTGTAGAATAAAACAAACATGTTTTATTGTAATCAAACACATGCCTATAAATAGTAAAACCAGAAAAATCTCTATCTATCATAAAGCTCAGACTTCCACAACGAGAAGCACGTACTTGAACGCAACACCCGCTGCCTTTTGGAATGACGTGTCAAGTAAGTGCCGGAAGCTTTCAGTCTGTCCAAAATGGCTTACCAGACACTACAACAGGAGTACTTACAGATACCTGCTGTTACCAGGGCATATACAACGGCCTGTGTACTCACAACTGCTGCAGTGGTAAGACAGATTCACATGTTTACTGTGTTAGGTAGGGCATAGATTGGTGCCGCTTAACATAACGTTAGCTAGCTAACGTAACTTCGTTACTTTGCTGCTAGCTGGATGGTTTAGCTGTAGCACCTGCGAGAATGATACGTGTCCGAATCCGTGTAGACCAGGATGTTAACTCAAGTCACAAAAAAAAGCTAAAAGCGTAGCTACATATGAAGCCTCAGCCTCATTTTTATGGCATGCTAAATTCCCTTTCCGTAGCGTGGCAGTTTACAAGCGACAGCATTTCTGTCTTTTGCAGTTAACGTTAATACTGCTATATATGATATAATATGATGTTCTCTTCAGAGAGAAGCCACATTAAACTCCCATCATCTGGCTAAACCAGACTTGTGTAGCTATGTGTTCGTACTCTGTAAAATATAACCCAATACCTGTATCGATAGAAACTAATTTAATTTCATTATACACGTTCTATTATCGCACACATACATCAATCAATCAATCTAGTTGTGATAGTGGTGAAATAATTACTCTAGTTATACCACATTGTTAAAATACTTTTTTTTACAAGTAAAAGTCCTGCATAAAAAAAAAATTAAAGTAAAGGTTCGAATATTATTATCAATTAAAAAATAGGAAACTTATCAAAAGTTAAAGTACTTATTATGCAGACTAGTTTAGTTTTTAATTATATATGTTATATTTCTTAACTTTTTTCCTGCTGGTTAAGATGGAGCTTTTTCAACTACTTTATAACATTATATTAGTAACATTTGCAGTAGGGCTGCACGATTATGGCCAAAATGATAATCCCGATTATTTTGATTAATATTGTGATCACGATTATTCTCACGATTATTTGTTTTATTTTAACCAAAACAAATTGTATTGTCACATAGGCTATTTATAACTGCTTTTACATCCATATTATGCTCCATTCTTATTATGTTGAAGTTGTATAGACATACAGCTGAAGCACATGTAAATGAAAATGAGCTATCTGAAATAAATAGCGTACAATATATATATATATATATATATATATATATATATATATATATATATATATATATATATATATATATTTATATATATATATATATTTTAATGCATCTCTGAGAAAGCTCCTTCACTTGTTTTCAACAATAACTGATTTAAAAGAATTAGGGAGAAAGGGGGCGTAGCAGGGCACTCCAGAGATAGCGGGGCGCAGGAAGACGTAGCAGGGCACTCCAGAGATAGCGGGGCGCAGGAAGACGTAGCAGGGCACTCCAGAGATAGCGGGGCGCAGGAAGACGTAGCAGGGCACTCCAGAGATAGCGGGGCGCAGGAAGACGTAGCAGGGCACTCCAGAGCATAGCAGGGCGCAGGAGGGCGTAGCAGGGCACTCCAGAGCGTAGCAGGGTGCAGAAGGACGTAGCAGGGCACTCCAGAGCGTAGCAGGATGCAGGAGGACGTAGCAGGGTGCAACAGGACAAAGGAGGGGACGGAGCAGCACCACCAGGACAGCTGCAACCATGATTTAGGTGCCAACCTAATCCAAGGAAACATGCTTATCAGATGATTTTGTACAGTTAATTGCAGCAGCTGAAAAAATAGGAAGTATGTTACTCTAGTATTGATTTTTAAAACAAGGGGAGAACATTTGTCTTTGTTTGATTTCATTAGAAGTAAAGTGGGGCTTTCCTGTCTGCTTCATGACTCATTTATAAAAAAAGAAAAACAAAGAGAGATTTGCACAACCCAGCAGCAGCACTGAACTGCAGTCTGGAGACGGCTGTCTTGTGCAAAAGAAAGGGAGTAAAGGCTCCCTGTCGCCTCTCCGGATTCATCTCTCTCTTATGCCTTTGCCTCAAGCTGCCTCATTTCATCCCCATAGAGCTGCTCCTTTTCCTTTAATTCTTTCAGGGCCTCCGCAACATCCACATGTCTTCATTTAGGAGTGGATGCCGTAGAAGCTCTGGCTGTGTCCCATTCTGGGCTCACCACCGAGGTGTTCCACAACTGCAACTTCCTGGCATGATGAGGCAATGATGACAGGCAGTGTTACCGACTGCTTGCCCCCAATTGCCTCATCTATCAATGGATACAACTTCCAGGGCGCAGCAGTTGCCTCACCCCCCTCTGTGCTGACCCCAGTTGTGGGGCACTCCAATTTCAGATCAAATATCACCTAACATAAAATCCTCCTAAATTCATCTTTTGTTTTGAGCACTGTACACTGTTGTTACATCTATACAGTACAGGCCAAAAGTTTGGAACCACCTTCTCATTCAATGCGTTTTCTTTATTTTCATGACTATTTACAGTGTAGATTATCACTGAAGGCATCAAAACTATGAATGAACACATATGTACTTAACAAAAAAGTGTGAAATAACTGAAAACATGTCTTAAATTCTAGTTTTTAGTTGACACACAGCCAACAGCCCTATTGGACAACTGTAAGAATTCATATTATGGCAAGAACGAATCAGCTAAGGAAAGAGAAACGAGTGGCCATCATTACTTTAAGAAATGAAGGTCATTTGGTCCGGAAAATTGCAAAAACTTTGAATGTGTCCCCAAGTGCAGTTGCAAAAACCATCAAGCGCTACAACAAAACTGGCTCACATGAGGACCGCCCCAGGAAAGGAAGACCAAGAGTCACCTCTGCTGCTGAGGATAAGTTCATCTGAGTCACCAGCCTCAGAAATCGCAAGTTAACAGCAGCTCAGATTAGAGACCAGATGAATACCACACAGAGTTCTAGCAGCAGACACATCTCTAGAACAACTGTTAAGAGGAGACTGCGCCAATCAGGCCTTCATGGTCAAATAGCAGCTGGGAAACCACTGCTAAGGAGAGGCAACAAGCAGAAGAGATTTGTTTGGGCCAAGAAACACAAGGACATTAGACCAGTGGAAATCTGGGCTTTGGTCTGATAACTCCAAGTTTGAGATCTTTGGTTCCAACCGCCGTGTCTTGGCGCAACGAAGAAAAGGTGATGGGATGGAATTTACATGCCTGGTTCCCACCGTGAAGCATGGAGGAGGAGGTGTGATGTTGTGGGGGTGCTTTGCTGGTGACAATGTTGGGGATTTCCTAATACATAATCCACATACATACATAATATGCATTTAGTTACTCATATCCAGCATTACACTTGCCCGTAAAGCTGGAGGCGTGTACCATCCGCCACTAAATAATCAACCTCTGTTTCCTAACTAAATGGATTATATACGTACATCAGATCAAGACAGAAAAAACACTGTTGAGACAACGTTATAGCATGAAAACGTTACTGCCTGACGATCACCGGCTGATTACTAGCTACGTTACAGAGCTAAGGTTTGCAGCTGAATATTTACAACTTGTTAAGATCAAACATCTAACACAATCTTCTAGAGTGAAAATGAAAATTTAACAGAATAAACAACACATGTAACGTTAGGTAATTAATTATTTGTGAGTGGTTAAACTGTGCTGTTGTTAGCTAGCTAAGGTAAGCTTGCTAGCACGTTATGGTACGTTACCAATATATATATATATATATATATATATACACTCACCGGCCACTTTATTAGGTACCCCATGCTAGTAACGGGTTGGACCCCCTTTTGCCTTCAGAACTGCCTCAATTCTTCGTGGCATAGATTCAACAAGGTGCTGGAAGCATTCCTCAGGGAGTTTGGTCCATATTGACATGATGGCATCACACAGTTGCCGCAGATTTGTCGGCTGCACATCCATGATGCGAATCTCCCGTTCCACCACATCCCAAAGATGCTCTATTGGATTGAGATCTGGTGACTGTGGAGGCCATTTGAGTACAGCGAACTCATTGTCATGTTCAAGAAACCAGTCTGAGATGATTCCAGCTTTATGACATGGCGCATTATCCTGCTGAAAGTAGCCATCAGAAGTTGGGTACATTGTGGTCATAAAGGGATGGACATGGTCAGCAACAATACTCAGGTAGGCTGTGGCGTTGCAACGATGGTCAATTGGTACCAAGGGGCCCAAAGAGTGCCAAGAAAATATTCCCCACACCATGACACCACCACCACCAGCCTGAACTGTTGATACAAGGCAGGATGGATCCATGCTTTCATGTTGTAGACGCCAAATTCTGACCCTACCATCCGAACGTCGCAGCAGAAATCGAGACTCATCAGACCAGGCAACGTTTTTCCAATCTTCTATTGTCCAATTTCGATGAGCTTGTGCAAATTGTAGCCTCAGTTTCCTGTTCTTAGCTGAAAGGAGTGGCACCCGGTGTGGTCTTCTGCTGCTGTAGCCCATCTGCCTCAAAGTTCGACGTACTGTGCGTTCAGAGATGCTCTTCTGCCCACCTTGGTTCTAACGGGTGGTAATTTGAGTCACTGTTGCCCTTCTATCAGCTCGAACCAGTCTGGCCATTCTCCTCTGACCTCTGGCATCAACAAGGCATTTCCGCCCACAGAACTGCCGCTCACTGGATGTTTTTTCTTTTTCGGACCATTCTCTGTAAACCCTAGAGATGGTTGTGCGTGAAAATCCCAGTAGATTAGCAGTTTCTGAAATACTCAGACCAGCCCTTCTGGCACCAACAATCATGCCACGTTCAAAGTCACTCAAATCACCTTTCTTCCCCATACTGATGCTCGGTCTGAACTGCAGGAGATTGTCTTGACCATGTCTACATGCCTAAATGCACTGAGTTGCCGCCATGTGATTGGCTGCTTAGAAATTAAGTGTTAACGAGCAGTTGGACAGGTGTACCTAATAAAGTGGCCGGTGAGTGTATATATATATATGCTATAATTCACTGTACCAAAATCATTACCGACTGCAAAATTAACCATATAAACATACAGGTGGCTTATATGTTATAAGATTGGTGTATAGTAAAAAAAAAAAACATCTTGAACTTACATTTGTACTGCTCGGTTATGGGTCTCGCCACCGCGTCCTCAGCCGCCATTATTGGAAGTTTTGGAACTTTTGGAGGCTCAGCCCCTTCCGCTAGGTAGCCAAGATGAGTCGTTGAGGGTGGAAAGTGTCCATCGTTCCACACAACAGTTTGACTGTCATAAGTGCACCATCCGGTTACTTGTAGTGTACTGCATTTGGCCACACTTACTGTACTGTACTAAGTACAGACGTGCACGATTTAAGACACACCAAGGTAAAGATCCCTGACTTCCCCACCTTTCCACCATTTTCCCTTGCTGCTGATTGAAATCCTAGAGGAAACACTGTTTTTCATTTTCTTATCATCTTTAACATGTTTGTTTTATCTTTTCTCACAGCAACTAGAGATCATCACACCATTTCAGCTATACTTCAATCCAGATTTGATTCTAAAGAATTACCAGGTGAGTAATCTAACCCAATGCTCATCTTCATCCTTAGGACACATACATACATTTTACAGCCTTAATAACCTCAGCTACTTGCCTAAGTTAACCAGAAAACAGTGTTAAAGTTTTGCTGAAATTAGATTGCATTGATTTGTCTGCTACAGATACATCAGCTATGTTTTCTGTAACCGCAAAGACTGTGATTGGTCAACTTGTCCTGCATGTTGATAGTTGGTGTTTCAAGCAGCCTACTGTGGGGAGTAGCAACATGCTAGTTCACTGACATAAGCTTTCCAAATAAACTCAGACATATTTTGGTTATAATGATGGGGTTATCTGTTTGTAAAATGTCTATATGTCAGTACGTTTTGAAATTAGCACTACGTCGGCAAGCAGTACTTTGTAGGCAGTTGTGGCTAAAGTTTGCTTGCCAACATAACATAAACTGGCTGGCAGACAGTTTGCAAATAACCTTAGACTCATATTCTGGTTACAGTAACTAGGTCAGTGGATTTTACTGTCTATTTATCAATACATTTTACAAAATCTAAGCAAGAAAAGGCCAAACAAATAAGATTAATATTTTAGCACGACAGTCTATGGGTTTGCCATTCAGAGTACTGTTTCGGTGATGAGCGACAGACACAGGTGACACCCCCTAGCGTTATGGCAGTGAAATGCACCGCAATGCAAAGCAACCCCCACGTAGAACTCTGAAAGGGTCACAACATCGAGCGATAGTGCAGCTACGGCGTGGAGTTGACGCAGTAGCGTAAAACTGCCTTTAGTGTGGCACAGCAAAATAACGGCCCAAGATTGGCGTGAATCGGACAGAACTACAAGATTCACCCTTAACTGCCAGTAGCACCTCGCCGGATAATGATTGGTTGGTTCTTATCTTTTTGTAGGTATGGCGACTTATAACCAACTTCCTGTTTTTTGGTCCAGTTGGCTTCAATTTCCTGTTCAATATGATATTTCTGTATCCTTTTCAGTTCCATGTTTCACTTCCTTTAGCATGTGAAGTGTGTTTGCATACTTTCTGTTTCACAGGGAAAGGCTGTATGTGTTTTTGAAGATGAAACCAGCCAATGACACAAACAATATAATAAGTCTTTAGGTGGTGCTGATGAAATCTGTATTTTGATTTTGGCAGTGTTTCTGTGTAGATTTCCTTAACCATTCGATTTCAGGTACAGATACTGTCGTATGCTAGAGGAGGGGTCTTTCAGGGGACGTACAGCTGACTTTGTCTTCATGTTCCTCTTTGGTGGACTTCTGATGACTGTATCCTTACCATTTATGTTTCAGTAAGAAATATGTTTTATGTACAAATAATGAGGTATTTACATAATAATTCAATGACCAGTAACTCATTTATTACTTATATTGACCGCAACATTGAAAGATCTCTGGTACAGTTAATGGTAACCTTTAATCTCTATATATAGTTTGTTTGTGTGTGATGTTATTATGGGTTAGTAAGAATTTCACTCACTGCATCTTTTGAATACTAATTCATCACGGGCTACCAAGGTGGTAGCTACTTAGTATTGGTCCATAAACTGCACAACAGTACATACACTGCACTTGTACTGTGTACTTATGAAACTACAGATTTCCTAACCACATTGCACCTGTGTCTTTGCTGCTAAATTACAAACCCCAATTCCAATGAAGTTGGGACCTTGTGTAAAACGTAAATGAAAACAGAATACAATGATTTGCAAATCCTTTTCAATCTATATTAAATTGAATACACTACAAGACAAGATATTTCATGTTAACTGATAAAATATTGGGTTTTCTTGTGTGCAAATTGTCACTCATTTTGAATTTGATGCCTGCAACATGTTCCAAATAAGCTGAGGGCAGGGGCACGTTTACCACTATGTTAAATCACCTTTTCTTTTAACAATACTCAATAAGGATTTGGAAACTGAGGACAATTATTGGGACACTTATTAAGCTTTTTGGGTGGAATTCTTTCACATTATTGCTTTATGTACAACTTCAGTTCATTCAGACATTCCGGGGTCTCCGTTGTCGTACTTTGCGCTTCATAATGTGGCACACATTTTCAATGGTAGACAGATCTGGACTGCAGGCAAGCCAGTCTAGTACCCACTCTTTTTACTATGAAGCCAAGCTGTTGTAACACGTGCAGAATGTGGCTTAGCATTGTCTGATATTAGCAGGGATGTCCCTGACAAAGACTTGGCTTGGATGGCAGCATATGTTGCTCCAAAACGTATATGTACATTTCAGCATTAATGGTGCCTTCAAAGATGTGCAAGTTACCATGCCATACCCTCACAGATGCTGGCTTTTGAACTTTGCATTGATATCAATCTGGACAGTCCCTTACCACTTCTCACCGGTGAGCATCCAGGGATCGGACATTGAGATAGTGGAGAGTAGGGCTGCACAATTAATCGAATTTTAATCACGATCACGATTTTGACTTCCCACAATCAAATTTGCGTGATCGAGCGTTTTTTTTTTTTTTGTTTTGTTTTTAAAGCGTCATTTCATAGAACGCTCCGGGTTTTTTGCATAGCCCCTCTACCGCTCCGTAAACTCCTGTCTGATCATGTGCCAGTCAATTCCCTGCATTGCGCAGCTTAGTTTCTAGATGGAGACAGTCATAGAGGACAGAGTAACGGGAGGAAAACTCAACAGATAGCAGTCGGTTATACAGTGAGGAAAATAAGTATTTGAACACCCTGCTATTTTGCAAGTTCTCCCACTTAGAAATCACGGAGGGGTCTGAAATTGTCATCATGGGTGCATGTCCACTGTAAGAGACATAATCTAAAATAAAAATCCAGAAATCACAATGTATGATTTTTTAACTATTTATTTGTATGATACAGCTGCAAATAAGTATTTGAATACCTGTCTATCAGCTAGAATTCTGACCCTCAAAGACTTGTTAGTCTGCCTTCAAAACATCCACCTCCACTCCATTTATCATCCTAAATTAGATGCACCTGTTTGAGGTCATTAGTTGCATAAAGATACCTGTCCACCCCATACAATCAGTAAGAATCCAACTACTAACATGGCCAAGACCAAAGAGCTGTCCAATGACACTAGGGACAAAATTGTACACCTCCACAAGGCTGGAAAGGGCTACGGGGAAATTGCCAAGTAGCTTGGTGAAAAAAGGTCCACTGTTGGAGCAATCATTAGAAAATGGAAGAAGCTAAACATGACTGTCAATCTCCCTCGGACTGGGGCGCCATGCAAGATCTCATCTCGTGGGGTCTCAATGATTCTAAGAAAGGTGAGAAATCAGCCCAGAACTACACGGGAGGAGCTGGTCAACGACCTGAAAAGAGCTAGGACCACCGTTTCCAAGGTGGTAATACACTAAGACGTCATGGTTTGAAATCATGCATGGCACGGAAGGTTCCCCTGCTTAAACCAGCACATGTCAAGGCCCGTCTTAAGTTTGCCAATGACCATTTGGATGATCCAGAGGAGTCCTGGGAGAAAGTCATGTGGTCAGATGAGACCAGAATAGAACCTTTTGGTCATAATTCCACTAACTGTGTTAGAAGGAAGAAGAATGATGAGTACCATCCCAAGAACACCATCCCTACTGTGAAGCATGGGGGTGGTAGCATCATGCTTTGGGGGCGTTTTTCTGCACATGGGACAGGGCGACTGCACTGTATTAAGGAGAGGATGACCGGGGCCATGTATTGCGAGATTTTGGGGAACAACCTCCTTCCCTCAGTTAGAGCGTTGAAGATGGGTCGAGGCTGGGTCTTCCAACATGACAATGACCCGAAGCACACAGCCAGGATAACCAAGGAGTGGCTCTGTAAGAAGCATATCAAGGTTCTGGCGTGGCCTAGCCAGTCTCCAGACCTAAACCCAATAGAGAATCTTTGGAGGGAACTCAAACTCTGTGTTTCTCAGCAACAGCCCAGAAACCTGACTGATCTAGAGAAGATCTGTGTGGAGGAGTGGGCCAAAATCCCTTCTGCAGTGTGTCAAACCTGGTGAAAAACTACAGGAAACGTTTGACCTCTGGAATTGCAAACAAAGGATACTGTACCAAATATTAACATTGATTTTCTCAGGTGTTCAAATACTTATTTGCAGCTGTATCATACAAATAAATGGTTTAAAAATCATACATTGTGATTTCTGGATATTTTTTTTTAGATTATGTCTCTCACAGTGGACATGCACCTCCGATGACAATTTCAGACCCCTCCATGATTTCTAAGTGGGAGAACTTGCAAAATAGCAGGGTGTTCAAATACTTATTTTCCTCACTGGTCGGTCTCAAGGTTTACAAGTTTACTAGTAAACGCAACATTTTGTGCAGTGACAAGTGCTAGTCGGTGCTTGTAGCGTCTGTTAGCTCCTCTAGGACGCACCGGTGCTACTGTCCTGGCATCCGCTGCAATGCTGTTTATATGGATATGGTTTAATTTTGCGTTACATGACCCATTTCTTCTGTAAAGCTGTGTCTGTGTTGGATCTTTCCTCTACTCTCTCTCCTCTTACTCTCCGCACGCTGCCACACAGCAGCGCCGGTCCACACTTCTGACATTTGTCTACAGTTTAAATTTTTTATTAATATAGCTGTATATTGTTAAGTATGAAGGGCAAACCTGTATTTGTACCAGTGTTTCCGCGGGTAACTGCTATCGCGGCCACCACGGTGAAGAACACAGAAGAAGTTATTGAATGCAACTAACTTCAGTTGGTAGAGTAACAGTGTGTGAGACGGAGCTGCTGGACTTGGGCGAGAGATGGGACCTATGGCCAGAATATTTGTGACGATACAGACATTTCATACACACGACGTGTGTATCCGCCATTCAACATGTGCTGGACCCATTCATAATGAGTCAGCCGTCTCTCTGTGAGTAGCGTCCATTACACACCCTCTCGCAGTTATAAATAGCCTATGTGACGATAAAATTTGTTTTGGTTAAAATCAACAAATAATCCTGAGAATAATAGTGATCAAAATTTTGATCAAAATAATCGTGATTATCATTTTGGCCATAATCGTGCAGCCCTAGTGGAGAGCTACAAATTCCTGGGTGTTCACCTAAACAATAAACTGAACTGAACTGACAACACCCATGCACTCTACAAGAAGGGCCAGAGTCGCCTCCATCTGCTGAGGAGACTCAGGTCCTTTGGAGTGTGCAGGACTCTCCTCAGAAGTTTTTATGACTCTGTGGTGGCCTCTGCCATCCTTTATGCTGTGGTCTGCTGGAGGGGGGGCAGCTCGGACCGGGACAGGAGCAGACTCAATAGACTGATCAGGAGAGCAAGCTCTGTCCTGGACTGTCCTCTGGACCCCATAGAGAAAGTGGGGGAGAGATAGCTAAGCTGACAACACCTCTCACCCCCTACACGACACTGTGAGCAGCACCTTCAGCAGCAGACTGATACACCCCCGGTGTAAGAAGGAGAGGTACCGCAGGTCCTACATCCCGGCCGCTGTCAGACTCTACAATACCTGCACTACATGATAATGTTGTAGTTTTTGTTCCTGTTTTTCATTTACACCACACACTCTCTGTATATCTTTATTATCTCTATTTATATTTTTCCACTACAAGTACTTACTTTTTCAATATTATTTATGGTCACAGGTCAATATCATTTATATTATGGTTACCTACTTTTGCTATATTATTTAATTACATAATCAATTTAATTTTAACGTCACTTACTTACACTGCAATATTGTTTTTTGTACAATGGCAACCGCACTTTACAATACCTTTTTTTTGACGCCACTTTACAATCATTCTATACCTTCTGCTCATTGTCTGTTGTTTGTCTGTGTGTTTACTTTCTCTTTTTTTTTGCTTTTACTGTAGGAAACTGTTGCTGCTGTAACAAGGGAACTTCCCCACTGTGGGATGAATAAAGTATTATCTAATCTTATCTTCCTCTTTAGCCCGGAAGACATGACGTCCATGATTTCCAAAAACAATTTTAAATGTTGAGTCGTGAGACCACAGCACACTTTTCCACTATGTGTCAGTCCATCTGAGATGAGCTCAGGCCCAGAGAAGCCGGTGGTGTTTCTGGGTTTTAACATATGGCTTTTGCTTTGCATGGTAGAGTTTTAACGTGCACTTGTTGATGTAGCAACGAACTGTATTAATTGACAGTAGTTTTCCAAAGTGTTCTGAGCCCACGTGGTTATAGCCGTTATGTAATGATGATGTTTTTTAATGTAGAGCTGCCTGAGGGATCGAAGGTCACGGGCATTCAATGTTGGTTTTCGGCCTTGCCGCTTATGTGCAGAGATTTCTCCAGATTCTCTGGATCTTTTGATATTATGGACTGTAGATAGAAAGAAGAAGAACTCCTTAAATTCCTTGCACGTTGAGAAATCTTGTCCTTAAACTCATGGGCTATTTGCTTGCGCAGTTGTTAACAAAGTGGTAACCCTCGCAAAAACAAAAAAACAGTTTGAACATTAAATCGCTTGTCTTTGTAGTGTAGTCAGTTGCATATTGGTTAAACAGGATTTGCAAGTCATTGTATTCTGTTTTTATTTAAGTTTTAAACAATGTCCCAACTTTATTGGAATTGGGGTTTGTAATACCTTTTGTAAAAAAAGTGGTTTGCCCATCTTGTTTTAGTGGTATATGCTTTATACTATACTAATATGCTGATTCTCACAGGGTTCTTGTGGATCCTTAAAGTCTCAAATTAGATTTTGAGTATTTAAAATGACAAGGATTTAGTTATGGTAGGTTTTAAATTTTGAGGTGATGCCTGGTTGCATGAGAAATATCTTCCCATATTGTTTTGATTGGTTCTGCACAGGCCACCTGCTCCTAATGAAGGTAAAAAAGGATTAAAGGATTAAAAAAGAGGTCACAAAACAGTACAAATAATGCTAAGCTGAAGACAGTTGGCCAGGTTTTTTTTAAGAGAAAATACAAAGCAAGTGGAAAAAAAGGTTATTTCTGATTCTGTTGCTAGAATCGGTATAACAAAGCCATATACCAGTGGTGTGCTAAATGCCCCTTTTAAGTGGTATTCCCTGTTAACTAGTGATATGCAATAATTTTAAAAGTCCCACCGTAAAATCTTTAAAATATATTTGACTACTTCCCACCAAACGTCAAAGACAATTCTTACTGTCATAATGGCGCTACTTACTATTGGTATGCCACTGCTGTGGATCACATGAAGTCTGCATGCCCCTTATGTCCCACTGACCACCAATTACCTCATAATATTAATAACTACCATATATTGTATATTTCCTGTTAGTAAGATGACTTCCGATGCATGCAACTGCAGAAGGTTGTAAGCCAAACAATTGAACTCAGTCAATAACAACTTTATGGTCAGTTATGCTTCACTGAAATCCAACTATATATAGTAGCTCCAACAATCTTTGTCTCAGTTTCTTTTATCCAGGTTTAATGCTGTAATTGTAGAGTGGCCCTCCTTGTATGCCCTTGTTTGGCACTAGTAAGTTCAGTCCTCACAATAACCCGATTGTCCAAGGTTAATTTCCTCAACAAGGTTTCAGATATTTGGCACTTTTGTGAGTCTGGTGTTCCTGGGCCAAGCTTTCACTATCATGCTGGTGTACGTGTGGAGTCGACGAAACCCAAACGTTCGCATGAATTTCTTTGGCCTGCTGAATTTCCAGGCCCCCTTTCTTCCCTGGGTGCTGATGGGATTCTCACTCCTGCTGGGCAACTCCATCATTGTGGATCTTTTAGGTACCTCTCACTATTATCTGCAGTCAATGTTTAGTACTTTGATCATATGCTAAGAGCCAAAGGAAACTGGTGTGGTTGGTTGCATACAGTATGAATAAAGCATGTTTTAAAATATTTTTACCTTTCTTTAGGTATTGCTGTTGGTCATGTGTACTTCTTTCTGGAGGATGTTTTTCCCAACCAGCCGGGGGGTGGAAGGTGGCTCAAGACCCCATCTATAATGTGAGTCTCTACTTTGTTTTAACAATTTCATGTCTCGGTTCATCTGTCCCGCTCTTCCCATTTTCATTGTAGCAGTGAAACTTCAATGAATAGGACAGAATGCAATATCCATAGAAATAAAATGGTAGCGGACAAACGAGCAGTGGAACAGTAACATCATAAGACAGAAAGCCAGCCAATGACTGAATCAAATTTAACAACTTAATGTTTTCTTCCCACAAAGTACATTGCTATAACCAGCTTTGTTTGGCTCATTTTCTGTGAAAGGTAGGGTGTGGGGGCACAGAAAAGTTAGCAAGCTAATGTTAGCCAAATAACTAGCTTGCTGGTTGTGCCTTGTTTTTATGCTGCATTATTTTTTACAGAGAATGAGCTGTGGGCTGAGTCTAACTGTCCATCTTCCTCACTCCCCATCGCGCCGGAGAACATCACTTAGGCTGTGTCAGGTTTCTCTCCTCCCAGCGAGTAGCGAACATTGATGTATTATATTGACATATAAAGGTTTAAATAGACGGAGTTGTTGCATCCTGTCGGAGTTTGCGTTGTCAAAGGTCAAAACTTTTCTCGCCATTATAAAACACTGTAAGTCAGGAACAGAGGGCAAAATTGTTACCATATTTCACATTTGGTCAAATACTAAATTGATGACGCTAATTATGGGTGCCCACCTTAAAGCTTCTGTGCTGCTAGGTTAAATGAAGAGTGAAGCATCCATGTTTTAGAATTTGTAGCTTCTTTGCAGCAAGGTCCATATTTGAAGCATCGTTGCTATGATGGCTACAACTTTGTGTTCTTTCAGCAATATTGTTTTATTTTTAAAAGATATTTTTTGGGCATTCCCAGCAATTATCCTGGCAGAACAGCAAAAGACATGAAAGGGGGGAGAGGGGGCGGAACGACATGCAGCAAAAGGCCCCAGTTCGGAGTTGAACCCTGGCTCGCCGCGTCGAGGAATAACCCTCTATACATGGGCGCCCACTCCACCAACTGAGCCATCTGGGTGCCCCTTTCAGCAATATTCAATCTTGCAATGTCAGGGATAGTGAGTCTTGCAACTCAACCCCAGATGCAGCTGCAACAACTGCTGTTTGCTCTCCTCCCAAATAAGTAGTCTCCTAGAGGCTGGGACTGAAGCAGAGGGGCCGCCGGGTGCACTAATAATTACTACTAGCTAACGTAAGCTAACTGCAAAGTAAGCTTTCTCAGTGCTGCGTTTGAACGCTGTTGGAAATTTTACAATCATTTCAAAATGAACGCAGAAAATAGCTAGGTAAACATGGCTGTTTAGCAACATGAACACAAAGACGAACCACTCGTTACCAGATTTTTCATTAAAATACTTTTACTTTAAATACTGTATCAGATATTTGCCTGATCAGCATGGCTTCTCCTTTTTATAACATTGTGGCAAATTAGCTATGTTTCATAATTTTTTACAAGTTATCATTGATAACTTGTAAAAGTTATCAATGATTGCTCTTTTTTTAACCAAAATACACAATGTTGATTAATTAGTTTGCAAAGACTGGTGGCATTAGTGAAACTACAGCCTCACCCTGGCCTTTCAGCATAAATTATAACAAGCATTAGTGTAGAATAACTATGAATTATTAGTGTGCAAATCTAACTAAATTTGAACCCATATTTGTTGAATAGTATTTTGTTTGTTGTTTGGGTGAATTATTACAAATTATGTTTGATTGATAAATTTAGAAAAGTGCTTTTTTACCCTTTCTTTCCGGGCCAGTAAAAATATTCAAGGGGCCAGTAAAACCCTGATCTACTGGCCCGGGGGGGCAGTGGGGAAAAATGTTATGTTGGACCCTGGCTAAACCTGTAAGATTCAATGTATAATAAACCCTACAGTTTAAAAGGTGAATGAATGATAGATGAATTCTTGGAGCTTTTTTCTGTATGTGTTTTGTCCTTATGGTGGAGCTAGATAATAGCTCAGTGACCAAAATGAAAAGGGTTCATTCTCTGGGAAGCCTGAACCTGCTTAGGTGAGATTGAGATTTTATGTAGCTTTTGGTTTGATGGCTGCATTAGGTGTTTCTAAAGTCTGACATTGTACCCCCCTTTCGAAATCTTTAGAAAATCCCTCATCCTCTTCCTCTGTGTCTCCCACAGAAAGATGCTGTTTGACACACCAGAAGAAGATGCCAACTACAACCCCCTTCCTGAGGAGCGCCCAGGAGGGTTTGCCTGGGGAGAGGGACAGCGCCTTGGAGGTTAAATATAACCCCAGATCGTCTCTGATTGCCAGATCAATTCCAAAGACAATTCCTCTGGAGAGATGAAGGGGACAAACATGGTCTGGTTTTGACTTGTCTGTTTAGTTTGGGATGAAGAATCCAGACAACCAGAGCTGATTTGGAGATAACAGTCTGTTGTTTTTGCGTATGGGCTCAAATCATCCCCCGAACTCTTCTTGATGCAAAATCAGTGCTCTAAGACTATTTGAGAGAACACAAGCTTTGGATGGATTTCTGGATGGTGAGCTTTTGGTGCTCAGTTGATGTTTGTCTTCATATTAAAAAAATAAATATATTGATAAAAACGTAAAAGAGACAAAAATGCCAGCAGTGAAATAACTAAATGAATTTATTTAGATGGTGAGTGCATTTTCTTTCTCATTTCACTTTAAAAATTAATAAATGTGTGTGGCAAATGATGCTTTGGTTTTATCTCTTTGAGCTATAGTAGTACTGCTTGAAACCAAAGACGTCCCAACAAATTAGATGAATTGATTCATACAAATAACGTTAGGGAGTAGAAAGGATCCTGTAACTTATTCTCAGTACACAGCAGGCCATTGTATCTTACTAATATCAAGATGTGTACTATGTCCTCAACTTCAGCTTTTTATCCACCTTCATTTAGTTTTCACAGCTGTACTTTTTATCTCAGTTAGTTCAAACAGCCTTCTATCAGATACATGTTGGTATGACATATACAGCGAGTCTTGCCTATTATATGTATGTAACAATACTAGCTTAAGAAATTTTATACACATTTAGAATTTTTTTATGTGACCTTGTGATCTGATTTACTGACTGACTGAAGAAAATGGCTTATAAATTGTGGTAATGTTTGGCCTGTTTGTTGCTGTTGAGGAGGGATAAAACAAAAAGTTAAGATGTTGTGACCCATACGGCAAATTAAGAGTAGGATTGAAAGACTTCTTGGTAATCCAAGAAGTTACTTGCACTGGATCAAAAAACACATCTTCTCTTTTCCCAAGAATCAAATGCTAAACTGATGGTTAAAGATGATATATTTAGCCTTGACTGCAATGTGTACATAAGGACACAGTTTTTAAATGAACTTTTTTAGAAAAAAAAATCAAAGTTTGCACACCCAATCTAAAGTGCTCTTCGAATGTTGTGATTTTCCCATAAACATCAAATATTTAGGTTAGAAGAAATTGCAGTATTTGTTTATACAACTTCATGCAGTAAAATGTTTTAATGCACTGTGGGCTCATTTTTTGATATATCAAAAATGTTAATGGTACATTTGTGGAGGACAGTTTGAAGTTCCCCAAATTTGGTGTCAATTGAAACAAAAAACGTGGGAGGAAATGGCTTTAAGAAGTTTTGCAAAAAGTGTAGTGATGGACCAGGTAACAGCTTTTGCTCTATTGGGGCTACAGTGCGTAAGTTGGGACATTGTAGCATGTACGGCTTTGCTGCTCGGCCCCTAATTACCTTTTATCCATCCTTATGAAGGAATGGTATGGAAGCCAAATTATAATTGACATTATGTACTGTATTTCAGTATCATGTTCATAATTATACACCCATTCCTACATGTGTGAATGGGTGTTAACAAATATGTTTTTATTGTAATATAACACACACATACACCTATATCAAATATAGATAGATTTACAAGAGCATTTGAGTAATGTCCCCAATGAGATGAGTTGCGTATGGCTGCAGCCCTGGAGCTTCCCATCTCATTCCATCCGTCTGGTGCCCATAGCTACTTTACAGATAAAGATGAGTCCAATCTGATTTCACTTTAGATCAGTAGGGGGCAGTAATGGGATTTGGAAACCGTTCCTCTGCAATGAAACGAAGAGTAAGTAAGGCTTTGGAAAGGCCGATGCAGCGTTCGTGAAGACACTCTGATTTCCCATCTTTATCGTGGACCCCAAACACATCTGATGAACAGAACGCTGGTTAAAAATAGCTAGTTAGCGATTGCGTGAAGATGCAACTGGCTCTGAGTAAAACCTTTGGCCAGAAACCAGTTAAATTTCAATTAGAACCAGATGGGGACTTTTACATGGTTGGGTCTGAGGTATGTGACCATCTTTTTATAGACTTCCAATGGTTAGCTCTCTTACCTTAGCCTCGGTTATCTGTTCTGGCTAGTTAATGCTAGCATGCTAACCGGCCCATTGATTGACCATAAACAAAGACATACTTAAAGAACAGCAAATAACTGGCTAAAGGCAAGTCAGCAACCGGTAAATTAAACCCCAAACAAAATAAATAACAGCTAACCGAACATCTTTTGCTGTGTTGCACTAACGTTAACTCCAAACGTTAATTCCAGCCACCTAAAGAGAATATAACGTTAGTTGTGCTTAGACATGAAGTAACGAGCTAAAGAGTAACGTTACCCACTCATTCTGTCTGGTATTTAAACATGTCGTACTACTGTATCAATAACCACTTGTGTTGATTTTAAAGAAAAGTAATGATCCAAGGTAGGCCTGGGCAATAATTCAATAACTTAGGTTATCGTATCGTGATAGACAGTTGATTAATATCAATATAACACATCTTTAATTTTTAACGATAAGAGGCGAGACCACCAAATATACAACTGGGTTTGTAAGATGTGGCCTTATGCTTATTTGCAGTATTTGTGTGTTTTGTTGTGTCGATATTGGGGTTGATAATTGAAGAACAGTTGAATGTCATTTTAAGTGTTAAACAGACATGTTTGAATGCTGTACGTTTGTGCTTAGTCTTTTTAGGAAATTAAAATGATGAATACTTATCAATATTGATCAATAAGATCAAGCAATATCGCGATATACCGCTCAGCCATATCGCGGTTCTATCTGTTAGAAGGAAGTTTTTCCTCGCCACTAATGCACCAAATGCTGCCTCTTGGGGGGAATTGTTGTCTCTGTAAATTATAGTGTATTCTATTCATAATTCCACATGTGTTTATTCATAGTTTTGATGCCTTCAGTCATAATCTACAATGTAAATAGTTATGAAAATAAAGGAAACGCATTGAATGAGATGTGTGTCCAAACTTTTGGCCTGTACTGTATGTCTATGAAAAAAACAATTTTATCTGCTGATATACCACAAAAGTATGATCATTTAGGTGGATAATGTAGGGATGCACCATATCACTTCCATTCAGACCAAGTACTTACATTTGGGTACTTACTGATGCTGTGTACCGATATGAGTACTTAATATTACCATTGCAGTTCTAAAATTTACTTTAAAAACATGCATTATTTTCATGTGAATGCATCATAACTTTACAAGGTGCCTGAATGCACCATGAAGTCCCATAGGTGCCCACACACTTGACTGTTAAGGACTAACTGTCGTTTGTATAATTTATGTGGAAGGCAAAATGTTGCCACACGGGTAAGCATCAGGATTAAACGGTTCTGTTGTTTCACCATCATCTCTCTTTTAGAGCTGTCAATCTTTCTCTATAATAACATTCAAATTTCATTTTTTTTAATAGTCAAATATTTACTGCTCCAAATGCATTATTAATATGTACTAAACTGCATGTTGCAGATTGTCATTTTACTGAGAATACAGCTATTAGAAGGTATTTAATATTTGAATTCAAAACGCTGACAGCTATAGGGCAGCTAACAACTTTAGTTGCACATGAAGCTCCCAGCTAAGGTCCTATAACTCACCATGCAGTTAGGAAACAAGAATGAGCTAATAATGATAACATAAGCATTTTGGCTCTGAATGTAGATTTTAAAGACATGTTTACATTCCCCATCCTTCCGATTTCCAGCCGCAGCCTGTCACTTCCCCTGTACTAACGTAATTTGGTATGTAATGTAATGTGATGTTTTCAAGATTCAAGATTATTTTTGTCATTCCAAAAAAAACACTTTGGGAAGTGCAATGTAGAACCACTATAGAAACAGACATAGAAACCCATGAGCAGCTAAAAAAAATGCAATTATAAATAATGTTAAAAAAAAAAACAATATGATATAAAATAAGATAGCTGGCATTTTAAAAATATGAGAGCTGTAGAGATACATATGCATATCCCACACATACTGTACCCATACATATACATACATCATGTGCACACATACTGTATATTCCATCTTGTCTCAGTTCAGTGTGGGGCTGTTCAACAGTCTGCCGTCGGGAAAAACTCTCGTGGAACCGCACAGACCTACTCCTTAGGCTGCGATACCATCTGCCTGATGGCAGGAAAGAGAGAACAAACTGTGGCAGGGGTGTGTAGAGTTTTTGATGATTTGTTTTGCCCTTGAAAGGCTGTGATGTTTGACGTTCTCAGTAGGTGGAAGCGTTACCTCAGCTGACCATACCACCCTGCTTAGGGCCCTTTTCTCTGAGGCGCTACTGGTCTCATGCCAGAGGGAGATGTTGCTTGTTAGCACTCTCTCAGTAGTTGCCCTGTAGAAGGTGGTGAGGACTGTTGGGTTGAAATGGGCCTTTTTCTTTCCTTAAGAAGTGCAGGCGTTGGTTGGCTTTTTTGATGAGGGAGGAGGTATGCAGGGACCAGCTCAGGTTTACATGTGAACCCCTAAAAGCTTCATGTATTCCATAGTTAATGTGGACTGGTATGTGCATAGGCCGATTTTCTCCTGAAGTCAATCACTAACTCTTTGGTTTTCTCAACATTCAGGATCAAGTTGTTGTTTTGGCGTCATTCTGTGAAGAGTTTCCCCTCCTCCCTATAATTGCCCTCATTACTGCCCTGGATGAGACACTGTTGTGTCATCAGCATATTTAATGATGTGATTGGTGTCAAATTTTGCACAGCAGTCATGGGTCATAAGGGTGTATGGCAGAGGGCTCAAGACACACCCCTGGGGTGAGCCGGTACTCAATGAGGTGGTAGATGAAGAGTTAGCCCCACTTGTACAACCTGAGGCCTGTTACTCAGGAAATCAAGAATCCAGTTCTGAAGGGGTGTATTCATCCCCAGTGGGCACAGTTTGTTAACCAGATGCTGGGGGATTATGGTGTTAAATGCCATATTGAAATCAGTGAACAGCATCCTGACCCACATATTCCTTTCCTCCAGGTGTTCCAGGCTCAGATGTACTGCAGTGGCTATTGCATCCTCAGTAGAGCGGTTTGAGCTATATGCAAATTTGAAGCGGGTCACTCATGTGAGTTGTTCTGCACACTTCTTGTTCTGTTGCTTTAACACTTGGCGCAGTATTCTGTCTAGGCCTGCAGCTTTTCTGGGGTTAATTTTCCTCAGGGTTTTAAGAACATCCTCCGGGTCAAGGCTACACATGGTCTTGTGTATGTTCACCTTTTGTCGCAAAATCCACATGCTGGAAAAAGTGGGAAGGAACTTTTTTCATGTTTGCCTGGTTGAAATCCCCAACAACAATGAATGCCCCCTCCATGTGTGTGGTTTGCAGTTCATTGATGTGTTGATAGAGAACGTCCAGGGCTATTTTTGTGTCTGCGTCAGAAGGCATCTATACTGCAAGGATGAAAATGACAGAAAATTCCCTCGGAAGCTAGTAAGGGTGGCATTTAACAGCCAGGACCTCAATGTCTAGGGAACAGAATGAGAAAGCCTCGTCTGTGACAGACTCATTCAGCCAGGTCTCTGGGAGGTCTAGTGCACAACAGTTTCTCACCTGACACAATGATGATAAATCTAACCGGAGATAATCTTATTTTCCAGTGAGTGGACGTTTGCTACCAGAATCAATGGTAACGGCATCCTACAGGGATTTGCTCTCAGCCTGGCGCAGGCTCCGCCACATCAACCCCATTTTTGCTTCCTCATACTCCACCGCCGGCATAGTCTTTTCCGGGTGGTGTTGGAGAAGGGTGCCAGGGTAGAGATGGTCACTTCAGGTGTAGGTATAAATCATTCTGTTTGTTTATGCTGCTCGGATCAACTGTCCCGGCTCTGATTACCGTCCACATTAACATTAGACTTTGTTGATCATAGACTAGGTGCCTTTTAGTGATCTGCTTGGGTTCAGTAGCGTTCTTGTTATTTTCATCGTGAGCCGATGCGGCCGCAGCCAAATGTGAAAAGGTAAAACCCCAAATTAAAAATGCAATTAACTGTTTCATTTGTAGACTACTTAATAACTTATGTAAAACATGATGGTGTCAAATAAATGAAATTTACACATAGGAAATCCATACAGTCACCATCTGTATTAGGGTTTGCTCGGTCCATTACCATTTTTGAGTGGAGCGGGTGACCGATCCAAGATGACTCATCAGCAGCAGTAGGTAGTAGCGGTCGATGCGGCATCTACTCCTAATTATGTCTATGGAGCTGACTATATTGGACCAACGGGCAAGACATAAGACATCTTAGCAGTAATAACAATATATACCGAACAAAATTATAAACAAACACTTTTGTTTTTGCCCCTATTTTTCATGAGCTGAACTCAAAGATCTAAGACTTGTTCTATGTACACAAAAGGCTTGTTTCTCTCCAATATTGTTCCTAAATCTGTGTTAGTGAGCAATTATCTTCTGCCGAGATAATCCATCCACCTCACAGGTGTGGCATATCAAGATGCTAATTAGACAGCATAACTATTGCATAGGTGTGCCTAAGGCTGGCCATAATAAAAGGCCACTCTAAAATGTGCAGTTTTACTGTATTGGGGGTGAAAACACAGCACAGAGTTGTTTCCTCGCTATTCCTCTGGATGGAAACAATCTGTTATTGTTTTTGTGGTTTTATTCTACATGAATTTGCGAGATCTCGTGGGTCCTCGAGACTTCAGCTGTACAGACTGAGGCTTCCTCCCTGTTAGCTCTTGGGTTAACGTACACAACAGTGACAAATATCTGGGGGAATTTTTGGGGCAAGCAGTGTGGGCATAGAGGCAAAGACAGTAGTTCAACATGTTTAGTGCACAGTCTCTCTGACAATGACTGTTTCGTACCATTTTTTATTAACCTACAGACACACTTCCCGCCCTGTGATTTACCAGTGATGGCGATATCACGATCAGAATCCATCAATAGACATTTCTGTATGGGACTCTATCCAAAAGCCAAGTTTCAGTTAACGCCAGTAAACATGTGTTTTTGAACTTGTGTGTAAACTGGACATGGGCTTGAAGTTTTTCAAGTTTATTTTCTTTGCTTCCTTGTTTTATGTGGCGGAGCCTTGTTAAAGTCTTTGTGCTCATTAAGTCAAGGCACGGGAAGTTTAGATTAGGGGAAGAAACTGACGGAGGGTTACTCCATTGTAGAAGAAACTCTGTTATATTGAATCTGAGCCAGGTGATTATGCGAGAGCTGGAGACCATGATAAAGGCTTAACGCCAACCACAGGAGAAAGCACGCTCTATGTTTTAGCAAACATAGAAGACAGTCAGAAATTAGATTGCATCCAATTCCACCTTTTGATCAATCCAGATTGACTGTGTTTAAATTGAGTTCCCGGTGTTAATATCCTTCAGGCAGTGTAAGGCACCACCTATTGTATGTTCAGCACAAGCACCACTCTTTTCTGTGATGTTTCTGTACCAGTTAGTGATGTTGTCCATCAGGTCCCTCTCAATAATTTAAAGTGACTATATGTAACTTAGAAATGTTTCTGAAACGGTGTAATTTTTCATCTGATGATCCTAAATGACCTGTAACAGCAAGCAGTACTAACAGTGAAAAGAACGATATTGTTATATGGTTTTTATTAATCCCTTTGCCACGGTCCTATTTTTCCCGCAAAGTTAAAAATGATTTTCGGCAGGTAGACGACGCTACAGGGCACACATTTCAGTTCAGCTCACGGCAGATCCAAAGTAGGCTAAGTTAAAGTATGCAACACTTGAAATGCAATGATGCATCTGTAATTTATTATTTCATACTGTACTCCACTTTATACAGCTCACCTATGGTGCAGCTACAGTACAGATAAACAAAGATAAACAAGATAAAGGTGGCATACAATGATGCACTTAGAATTTTGTTAAAGTGTCCAAGACGGACCAGTGCTAGCCATTTGTTTTTGACGTGTAATGTTCCCACCTTCCATGCTGTGCTGAAGAATTTTATGTACAGATTCATATTTTAACTGCTATAACCAATCCTGCATTTAGTAATACCAGATATTCATCAAAACACTGGAACACACATCTGTACCTGTTTTAATTATTGGGCATAGCTAGTTGTATGTGTGTATGTACAGTATATTTGTATGTTTGTTTTGTATGTTTGTTATTTGTGGGAGTGAGTATGACTATGTATTTATGTTTGTATGTTTGGTTTGTATCCCTCTTGTAATATGTTACGTGTACTTTTTTATCAGGACCGTGAGTCTGTAAAATGAAGCTAAATTCATAAGAACCTTGACCTCCCGTGAACGCTAACTCAGTGATATACAGTGGGCAATACAGTATTGTAAAGAAAGCACCTTTTCGACAGCAGGTATGGTAAAAACACTACAGCTTTTGTCTAAAGGCTACTAGAAACACAAACGGAAAATTACAAATAGCCACTTCAAATAACTTGTAAAGAAATTACCAATGTGTTTGGTAACTGGCAACAAAAGGCTTAAAATGTATTGTATTATTGTGGTGCCAAAAGGCCCGCCAGTATATTTTGGATGCACCTAAATAAAAAAAAGTTAGGTGCACCAGTGTAACCAGTGTAAAAAGATAGTCTGGAGCCTTGACTCAGAAGTCTGCTGTAGTAATGTCATGAAAACTTCAGGGAATGTAAGAAGTGTCTACCCTATAACGTATAAGAAAATGAAGTTCATGCTTTTTTTGCAATTTAAGATTTTAAGTACAAAACAAATTGCCTGATTATAATTCTAATTACATATAATTATTTTGGACCAAAAGTATTGAAATTGTAGATAACCCTGTTTGTAAGCTTTCCGATAATCAGAGAACCATACTTAGAGAACCTGTATAAAATATGGATCAACTTTGAGGGCCCATGTCTCCTGAAAGGTTGGTTATTCTTGTAAATATTCTTGCTCGCATAGGCCTAAAGATTTACATGTAGGGGGAAAAAATAAAAAATTAAAAGGGTGAGGCCAGAAGCTGATTGATTTCTGTTGAAATGACCCATTAAAAACTTGTAGCACCTCAAAACATGGATGGTTCATTTTGATTGTGTAAAAAAAAATGTATATATAAAAAATACTTTTAATCACTGCAGAACATTGGATGTTTTTTTCTTTTCATTTATTTAATTTCTGTTTAATAACAGATCTGCCTGATTTGCTTTCCAGGTTGGAAACTATCTGCGCATGTTCAGAGGTTCTCTGTATAAAAGATATCCATCTTTATGGAGAAGGCTAGCCTCGGTGGAGGAGAGGAAGAAAATCGTAGCATCGTCACATGGTTAGTGGTGCATCTTTGTTTTTCCCACTGGACAGTGATAAAGTCATTTTGAACGCCTAGTCTGGAAGATTGTATTCAAATTATATTTAATAATTGCCACTATAAACAATTTATAGGTTGTAGATGTAAAATATTATATTTGAATCAAGTGACCAATCAGACTTTGACTTGTCAACATACATATTATATCAAGCGAAGCATGTCAAGTTAAAAAAAGTTTATTGATTAATTTTATTTTTTACATTAATAGCCAGCGTTTCATTGTAATTAATCAGGGGAAATCATCCAGCATACAGTAGGGGGTGAAGCAAGAACAGGTGGTTAACATGGCTAGATAGCTATTACAACTAACAGAAAATCTTAAACATTTAAACAATCGTGGTGACAATCAATAAGTGCATCAGTTACAGCTGCTTACCACTTGTAGCCCCAGTGCATTTAGGATTTACCGCTTAAACTCTGAGCAAAAGTTGACATGCGTCTGTGTTTTCTTTTCCATTGTCCATTTATAGCTACAAGTGTTACTCTGCTTAAGGCATCAGAATGTGAAGAGATCTTTGAGGGTAATGATGAGAAATACAAGGCGGTGTCCATCAGCACAGAGCCTCCAGCTTACCTCAGGTAATTTCTATCATGTGATGGCTCATTTAACATTTGCAGTGTTTTACTTTTACATTTTCATTTATTTAGATTTTTTTCCTGGCCCAAAAAAGTATGTGAATGTGTGATTCAAGCTGTACCTTGGACTGTGACCATCACGGGGCAGACGCTGGCCCCAAATACTTAAAAAAAAACAACTGTTTAAGGGGCACATATCCCAGTTTTTACACATAAATGGAGTATTCCAAACTCTAAGAAATAATCATGATTAATCCTTAGTAATGTCATCAAGGTTATCTCAGCTTGTCTCAGAGACTACAAAATTGTAAACGTAGGCCTGCATAACAAACTGCAGGTGGGGATTTTTGAGGACATTGCCATTTACCAGTCACAGAGGGTACTGAAAAAATGCTATGAAGTGTTGGTCTTTGTTTTTTTGTTTTTTTTTAACTTGAGTCTAACTGAGCACAAGGTTCCAATATTAGGAATAAAACATGTCAAAAATAGCTTGGCTGTCTAGATTTGACTGCTGTTGGTCAGGTTTTTCTGTTTTTGATCATATGAGACTGTATTCGTTGCTTTCCAAAAGCAAGGTGATGACAGAGAGTTGCCGATAACGGGTCTCTTATAGCAGAGAGTCTGCTCCTACAGGTGCAGCAGTGTGGGGAAATCGTAAGAGTCCAGGGTCTTTTTGGTCTATCTGCCGATGGCTAGCCTGAATAGTGCTCTCTGTGTGGCTCTGTAGCATATGCAGCGTCCGCCTACTGCAGCTGCCTCTGTGATTGAAACAATCTCCTGATTGAATCTCATCTCGCACACATTCAATGGCTGGGTTAAATCAGATCAACCATTACAACCTGGCTGGTAGTTTTTGGAATTCACCAGCCACATTGGAAGGTGAACAAAAAGGTTTCTTACCATCCCTGCAACAATTTCATAATTTCCATTAGCAGCCATTGGAATTAAATTAAATTAACGTGGATTTAGGTCTAGTTGCAAAGCCAAACACAATAGCACTTTGTGGCATAAAATAAACAGAACAAGTAAATTGTTAATTGCAATCATTTGTATGACAATTAATCATCAATTAAAATTCATGATTGTGTAAACTCTACCCCCAGTTTTATAGAAGTACAATATTGAATTGCTTTTGTACCCTTATTAACATTGGGTTTTTTGTCCTTTATAGGGAGCAGAAAGCAAAGAGGAGCAGTCAGTGGGTTCCCACGCTGCCCAACAGCTCTCACCATTTAGATGCTGTGCCTTGCTCCACCACCATCAACCGTAACCGAATGGGCCGTGACAAGAAGAGGACCTTCCCACTGTGGTGAGAAAGTTGTACAGAAAAGCTCTGTAACTCTGTTGTGACTATTTCTGTTGTTCATTTGTTGCATGTACTTTGGGTTACTGTGTCCAACTTTATTTGTCCACCTCATTTACACAGTTTGAGGAACAATAATGTGACATGACATAGTCCAATTAAACAATGATCCGTAGCTTACGCTTGCGTCGATGTCAGTAAACTGTGGATTTCACCAGAACCAATACTTCCGGTACCTTCCGGTTCTAACATGACGAAACACCAACAACGCCCGTTTTTTCAGGCACCCGTAGTGACGATAACAGTGTTAGCAGCATCAGTGCTGTGCCTCTTCCAGAACTGATGGGGGCAGAATACGCTTCAGAGTGTTCCAATAAACTCAGGAGGAGGACACAAACATGTGGCCAAAGTCACGCCCTTCAAACTTCCGGATCATATCTTTTGGAAAAATATAAACGAGAGTCAACAATACCCAACCTAAAAAACTGCATTTTCACTGCAAACTCACTGTCCTCTCTTTCCGATTTACAGCCCCCCTCCCTTGGCTTCAAATAACACCCCATTGTCGGCTACGGCCACTGAACAGGCTACGCATTGTAAACAGCCATACATTGTTTTTGCGAGTAACCAACTCGGGTAACGTTACTCTAGCTATATAACTCTATGTGAGTACACAAATATTGAAATGCACACACACAACAGGACTGATTACTGTGCAAAAATATGACTGTATGTACTTTAAATACAACTGTTTACTATTTTTTTCGTTACTTATATACAGTGGGTACGGAAAGTATTCAGACCCCTTTAAATTTTTCACTCTTTGTTTCATTGCAGCCATTTTCCAAAAATCAAAAAAGTTCATTTTATTTCTCAGTAATGTACACTCAGCACCCCATCTTGGACAGAAAAAAACAGAAATGTAGAAATTTTTGCAAATTTATTAAAAAACAAAAACTGAAATATCACATGGTCATAAGTATTCAGACCCTTTGCCGTGACCCTCATATGTAACTCAGGTGCTGTCTATTTCTTCTGATCATCCTTGAGATGGTTCTACACCTTCATTGGAGTCCAGCTGTGTTTGATTATACTGATTGGACTTGATTAGGAAAGCCACACACCTGTCTATATAAGACCTTACAGCTCACAGTGCATGTCAGAGCAAATGACAATCATGAGGTCAAAGGAACTGCCTGAGGAGCTCAGAGACAGAATTGTGGCAAGGCACAGATCTGGTCAAGGTTACAAAAAAATTTCTGCTGCACTTAAGGTTCCTAAGAGCACAGTGGCCTCCATAATCCTCAAATGGAAGACGTTTGGGATGACCAGAACCCTTCCTAGAGCTGGCCGTCCGGCCAAACTGAGCTATCGGGGGAGAAGAGCCTTGGTGAGAGAGGCAAAGAAGAACCCAATGGTCACTGTGGCTAAGCTCCAGAGATGCAGTCGGGAGATGGGAGAAAGTTGTAGTAAGTCAACCATCACTGCAGCAATCCACCAGTCGGGGCTTTATGGCAGAGTGGCCCGAAGGAAGCCTCTCCTCAGTGCAAGACACATGAAAGCCCGCGTGGAGTTTGCTAAAAAACACCTGAAGGACTCCAAGATGGTGATAAATAAAATCCTCTGGTCTGATGAGACCAAGATAGAACTTTTTGGCCTTAATTCTAAGCGGTATGTGTGGAGAAAACCAGGCACTGCTCATCACCTGTCCAATACAGTCCCAACAGTGAAGCATGGTGGTGGCAGCATCATGCTGTGGGGGTGTTTTTCAGCTGCAGGGACAGGACGACTGGTTGCAATCGAGGGAAAGATGAATGCGGCCAAGTACAGGGATATCCTGGACGAAAACCTTTTCCAGAGTGCTCTGGACCTCAGACTGGGCCGAAGGTTTACCTTCCAACAAGACAATGACCCTAAGCACACCGCTAAAATAACGAAGGAGTGGCTTCACAACAACTCCGTGGCTGTTCTTGAATGGCCCAGCCAGAGCCCTGACTTAAACCCAATTGAGCATCTCTGGAGAGACCTGAAAATGACTGTCCACCAACGTTTACCATCCAACCTGACAGAACTGGAGAGGATCTGCAAGGAGGAATGGCAGAGGATACCCAAATCCAGATGTGAAAAACTTGTTGCATCTTTCCCAAAACGACTCATGGCTGTATTAGATCAAAAGGGTGCTTCTACTAAATACTGAACAAAGGGTCTGAATACTTATGACCATGTGATATTTCAGTTTTTGTTTTTTAATAAATTTGCAAAAATTTCTACATTTCTGTTTTTTTCTGTCCAAGATGGGGTGCTGAGTGTACATTACTGAGAAATAAAATGAACTTTTTTGATTTTTGGAAAATGCCTGCAATGAAACAAAGAGTGAAAAATTTAAAGGGGTCTGAATACTTTCCGTACCCACTGTATATTTATGTTTTTAGAGTATTTTTGTCCTTTTTTGCACCATTGCTACTGTGATTGTGAATTTCCCCATTGTGTCATTTTTTATTTTTTTTATCTTGAATCTTTAGAATTACTTGGATAAACAATAATTATCCGACGTTGAGTTTTATTATGTCTTGTCTTGCTCAGCTTTGATGACCACGACCCTGCAGTGATCCATGAGAATGCAGCCCAGGTAGAAGCACTGGTTCCCATTCGTCTAGACATGGAAATAGATGGACAGAAACTGCGAGATGCCTTTACATGGAACATGAATGGTAAATTTAATAAAACATTATATATTATTAGTGCTGTCAAATTATTAAAATATTAAATCGCCAATAATCTTATTAATGTCATAGTTAACTTGCAATTAATCACACATTTTTATCTAGTCTAATGTCCCTTAATTTCTTATTTTTTTCTCATTTTAATGCTCTTATCAACATGGAAAAGTGGATCGGCTTGCTTTGTGCAAATGTTTTTTTTTTAATTGAAAACAACATTGGCATACTGCAGTGTTCAATTTCACACGTAACATTCTCACTTAGAGCAGTCACACTTGGAGCAAATAATCTCACACACAATGTAACACTGTCCATCAATAAAAGGGTGAAAAAATTCCTTTGACGAGGGGGCGGAGAATTTGCATCAGCTGTGTGCTTGGCCATTAAGTGGTATTTCAGACTGGACATGCTGCGACAATAGCTCAGTTCACAATGACAAAACACACAGATCACTTTGGTCTTGTCAATGGAACTATTTGAAAAGTAAACTTTCCATTCAGAATCTTATTGGCGACCATTTCGGCATCTTGCGCTCGCCATCCGCTTGAAACGCAACGTTCCTACTCTTTGGCCGGTTTGCAAGCCCAAACAAGTGTGCGCGCCTGTTGTTTTTGTTTCTGGTGTAGCCAGATCCGGTATGGTGTTATAGATTTTTTTTAGTTTTTTTTTTAGTTTTATTAAAAGTCAATGTGCTTTCCAACATCCAAAACAAACTGTATTGTCACCTGTATAATTTATTTAGGAATGTCAAGTTATTAAATTTTAGAATTTTATCTAACCTCACCAATCCCTCCCTCTTCAGAAAAACTGATGACCCCAGAGATGTTTGCAGAGATTTTATGTGATGACCTGGACCTGAATCCTCTGGCCTTTGTCCCCGCCATTGCCTCAGCCATTCGTCAGCAGATTGAGTCCTACCCCACTGACAGTATACTGGAGGAGCAGGCAGACCAGAGAGTCATCATCAAGGTGGGTGCTGAATCAAAGGAACAAAAATTCCTCAGAGAATATCAGGTGACTTGACAGGAATATACTTATTGAATATCTGTATTAATTAGGGCTGTCAAAATGAACAAAACAGTAATGAGTCAACGCAATTTCCTTTTAACGCCACCGATTTTGTTTGACGGGCGATTAACGAATGCGTGTTCTGTGATATTGCTCTGTAGAAAATCAGGAAACGATACAGCAATAACGTTGTGGACAGTGTTGCCAACTTGGCAACTTGTCCACAACCTCGTATACACACACACACACACACACACTACAGCTGTCAAGCTTCCTCTATAATGCCATTTGAATTTGATTTTATTTTTTTATATATATTTGAATAATATTTGAATATTTAATGTGTTATGTTATTAATATGTACTACACTACTCAGGCGTATGCATTGTCAATGCCACTATACACATGTAGGTGTTGTTACACATTCTGTCCACTAGAGAGACTTCTAACATTAGCCTGGCCTTGAAGGGGACCTACATCATGGAGCATTGCACACTTTTAAACTTTGTTTACATTCATTTCCCACCACAAGCACACACAACAGCGACAATCACAAACCAACAGAGAACTCTGTAATGAAACATCATCTAACATGTGTAGGGAAGCGGATCTGTTGTAAAGGCTAACAGCACTCGGTTAGCACAATGACATCATTTTAGAAAGCTCAGCCGAAACAATTTGTCATAAACTAGCGAGCTAAGTAAAAATAGTGTTAGTTACGATACTAACAGCACTAATAACTAATCCAAACGGAGCTGTCACTACTATTTTAGTGATTTATAAGCAACCTGTTCCTCGCAGATTGTCATGTTACTGAAAATATCGAGAGAGATCTCCACTAGTTATAATGCAAAAATAACACTTTTTCATCAACTTTAAAAGTTATACAGCTTATAGTGTAAAGTCACACTGCTTTCATTGTTATAAACAAAACCAGACTGAAATGTTTCAAACAAATTGTCAAAGAGGTGTGAGTGAACTTTAGCTGCAACTACTCTTTAAAGAACTTTAAAAAAAAAAAAAAATGGTCAGATCAACCAGTGTAAAAAGCACCACTTAATTGTTAACATGTTATTTCCCCTCTACACTGTTCACTATGGCAGAAGGTATTTCCCAGTGTGTGCAGGTTAAATGTAAATGTAAATGTGCTGTATTTATATAGCGCTTTTCTAGTCTTAACGACTACTCAAAGCGCTTTTACATCATACAGGATACATTCACCATTCACACACATTCATACACTGTGGCCGAGGCTGCCGTACAAGGTGCCACCTGCTCATCAGATAAACATGCACACACATTTACACTCCGATGCGCAGCATCGGGGGCAACTCGGGGTTCAGTGTCTTGCCCAAGGACACTTTGACATGGAACTGCAGGGCCAGGGATTGAACCACCAACCTTCCAATTGGCAGGCAACCGCTCTACCGCTGAACCACAGCCGCCCCAAAGTTAGCGCATTGTTGATAAGGGGGGCAGGGAGTGTGTTGAAGATGGCAGATACGTTAGTCCTAGCTAGCTGTGTACTTAATAAAAGTTTGAACTGAATTAACATGTTTATTACAAATAACATACTGACCAATCAATTCTCGATTGATAATGGCATCACTGTTCTTAGAAGACCCGGTGGAGCTCGGTGCGTGGAGAGAGAGAGAAGTTTCGCTCATGAAAGTTAAAACATTTAAAGACGGACAACCCCATTAAAAGTCCCTGATGTATAATTTTATGAAAGATATATAGATTTTCAGCATAGGGAATTACGTATAGGCTATTTGTTGGCTGCTTGAGCCGTGTGTTGCCAATGCACACATAGGTTTGAATTATGTTTTTATATTTTTTATTTTCTCTCAATCTCACTACTGCCAGGGTTGGAACTGATATAATAGGCTAAAGCAACAACAGTTTAGGGAAAGAACAAGTGTTATTATGGTCAGATCTTGTGCCTGACTGATAAGCATTATATAATTTACGCATTTGCGTTCCTTCCTGTTTTAGGAAGCAGCGTCTGTATTGCGTTTTGCCTCTAAAACCGTGTCTGTGTTCTTTATATTTATGTAGAATTATAGTTTGCTGTTCTTATGTAAGATATGCGGCTCTGGTAAATGTTTGCGATTGGTCATGCTATGCAAACACCGCCTCTTTTATGTGAGCGTGCGCGTTGCTTTATTGAGAAACCCTGGGCTGATTGAACTAGTTGTTAACCACCATCGTGACACAGCTTATGCTGGACCGCATGTTGCTTATTTTACCCCATTCATAAGACTGGGGACAAATCAGACTCAACTCTTTTTGGTATGAAGGGCTCTATTACAGAGAGACTTACACTAAGGTATCGGGGGCAAAATGTATGATTTGGTTAAATCAGTGTATTTAGAAAATTTGGGTGCAGTTAAAATTGAAGACAAACAAAATAAATTTGTCACCAGAGAAAAGAACTCCATCAGGGTTGCAAATTAAATCTGGCTTTATTAAATGTGTATATAGAATAGAATACACTTTATCAACAAAGCGTCCTAGGACACAAAAGAACACACATGACAGCATAGACAACACGACCTCCTTAGAATTAACTGTAATAATTAAAGTGTGAAGTGCAAAAAGTGCTGGTGTATTTATTGCACCCCTGTTCTGCTGTGCTAAGATTTACTATTGGTGTTCAGCGGCCTAATGGACATTGGAATAAACAATATCTTTATAAATGATTACCATTTATGAACTCAACTTGCTATTGAGTTGGGTCAATGTGCTGCTCATGGCCTCTTCGTTCTAGATTGAGAGATGAAGTCTTGGTTTTATGCTGATGCACCAGTTTTGTGGGGGTTTAAAGCTGTTAGATAGACTAGCTGGCTGTGTGTGGCGCGGTGTGTCCATGTTGCTATAGAAATTAACGCAGCACTGGGCGGCCAATAGCTCCCTCAGTTAGTGCTGTTGGCTTAGTCTTGCAGTGGCCCGGGTTTGAATCCAGCCTGTGGCCCTTTGCTGCGTGTCATCCCCCCCATCTCTCTCCCCCTTTCACGTCTCTCTACTATCTCTATCTAATAAAGGGAAAAAACAAAACAAAAAATAATCTTTAAAAAAAAAGAAGAAATTAACGCAGCGCGATAGAGAGGGAGAGAGATGGTGCGTTATTGGCCCAACAACCAAAAGTTTTGACGCTCTTCTGAGTTGCGTCTAGCGATTAAAGTACCCCTTAAGTGTCTAACGATGCTAGTGTTAAAGGACATGTGTATTGGTTGATCCGATCACAAGTGGACAGTTTCAAGTAAACCATAAACCAAATAAACACTTATATACAGTGGGTACGGAAAGTATTCAGACCCCTTTAAATTTTTCACTCTTTGTTTCATTGCAGGCATTTTCCAAAAATCAAAAAAGTTCATTTTATTTCTCAGTAATGTACACTCAGCACCCCATCTTGGACAGAAAAAAACAGAAATGTAGAAATTTTTGCAAATTTATTAAAAAACAAAAACTGAAATATCACATGGTCATAAGTATTCAGACCCTTTGTTCAGTATTTAGTAGAAGCACCCTTTTGATCTAATACAGCCATGAGTCGTTTTGGGAAAGATGCAACAAGTTTTTCACATCTGGATTTGGGTATCCTCTGCCATTCCTCCTTGCAGATCCTCTCCAGTTCTGTCAGGTTGGATGGTAAACGTTGGTGGACAGTCATTTTCAGGTCTCTCCAGAGATGCTCAATTGGGTTTAAGTCAGGGCTCTGGCTGGGCCATTCAAGAACAGCCACGGAGTTGTTGTGAAGCCACTCCTTCGTTATTTTAGCGGTGTGCTTAGGGTCATTGTCTTGTTGGAAGGTAAACCTTCGGCCCAGTCTGAGGTCCAGAGCACTCTGGAAAAGGTTTTCGTCCAGGATATCCCTGTACTTGGCCGCATTCATCTTTCCCTCGATTGCAACCAGTCGTCCTGTCCCTGCAGCTGAAAAACACCCCCACAGCATGATGCTGCCACCACCATGCTTCACTGTTGGGACTGTATTGGACAGGTGATGAGCAGTGCCTGGTTTTCTCCACACATACCGCTT
>JAQOOF010000264.1:0-39967 GCA_029931835.1 Etheostoma nigrum
TTCCTCCCACATTATATAATTAACCTGAAAACTGTCAAGTGCCTTAGCTTGCTAACACAAAGCTAACATTAGCTTAGCAGCAGACCTTTTCTAATGACATGTACCAACGGGGTCAGTCAAAAACAAGAAATTCACACCTCACAGCTCAGTGTTTGTCCTCAAAATAACCTCACATAGATGTTAGGTACAGTACCAACGTAACCTTATGTTAAGCCATGTAAACATCTGTACACAACTAAAGTCATAAAAACATACGAGGAAACAAAAGTTAACCACAGAGCTGCAGTAAGAGGCGAGCCAACGCTGACGGACAACATTCCTGCTTCAGTTTCCTTGGAATCAAACTCGAGGTGTGTACATGTTGTTATCAGTTCGGTCTGTCCCTCCCTCATTACATAATTAACCTGAAAACTGTCACATTCCTTAGCTTGCTAACACAAACTCTAACTACATTTTGACTACTAACAGTCACTTGAACGCACCATAAACTCTAACTACAGTCCAACTACCAACAGTCACCTGAATGCACCATAAACCTTAACCCTTCATGTCACAGGGACTTGTTCAATCACCCAAGTCACCCAGAACGGAGAACAGAGAGGGATGCTTTTGGACCAGTTGTTGTGGTGAGTCCTTTTGGACCATGTTGTGATTGGATTTGGATTTTAAAAACACCCCCCTTTGAAGGCATGTTTCAACATCAGCCAAACTTCTCGTTAACCCTTGTATTGTCCTTCATGTCACAGGTACTTGTTCAGTTTATTGACTTTTCTACTACGCTCGAGTTGTGCTCCGGGTCCCTGGGACTTCCTGTGTATAATTTCACATCAACTGCCCTGGTTTATTTTATTTATAATTTTTTTGGCTCACTTACGTTGTACATATTTTTCTACTCACATCTCACACAGCACAAGTATCCAAAAGGGTTTTTATTCAGAATAGATTCAAGGTACATTTTAGTTTGTTTCAGTTAGTATTTTTCCTACATTTGTTGCCAATTTTAACCCTTGTATTGTACGTTGTGTCACAGGTACTTGTTCAGTGTATTGACATTTCTACTACGCTTTGTGCTCCGGGTCCCCAGCACCCTTATGTGTATAAATTCACGTCAACTGCCTTGCTGTATTTAGTGATGTATTTTGTTATTTTATTTTTCCGCTAGCTTACACTGTATATATTTTTCTACTCACATCTCACACAGCACAATTATCCCAAAGGGTTTATTTTATTCAAAATAGATTCAATTTAATTCATTTCAGTTTCTTGTCGTCTTTGCGAGCGCGACTCCGGACACACGTCTGTTTGTCCGGTGCTCGTTCATTTTTTTTTTTCAGCGTAACGACGACGCCCAACCCGGCACCGCTACCTGTGACCCACGCGGATACGGTCTCACGCACTCAGCGCAGTAGGCCTGTGTGCAACTCCCGCATATGTATCTCTCGCAGCAACCACACACGGTGTGTGTTTTGTGGTCCGTGGGCTTTGGACAGAGCTGACACCTCTTCCTCTTGCCGGGCACTCTCTGCGGTCTCGGTTGAGCTTCAGCGGGGACATTGCGAGCGGGCCCGCTGACAATAACCCTATGCAGCTTCAATTCCAGAGTCAAACGACGGGCCATGCTGACGTCACACCAATGCACAGGTCCAAAACAATACGATGTAAGACCCGAAGGGCCAGGTCCGCTGTAGTAGACGTGACATGAATTGAAACCAACGTGGGTCCCAGGGACCCGAATGCCAATGCAAAAAGTCAAATAAACGGAAGATGTCCCTGTGACCCGATGGACAACACAAGGGTTGTACTGCCAATGTGTCTATCTCTGTGTGTGTGTGTGTGTGTGTGTGTGTGTGTGATAAATATATTTAGTAGACAGAGGTCAAGCCTTTGGTTTTGTTTTTAATTTTATTTTCCTCTTTCATACCATACAACCCAAAAAGCAATCGAACAGATGGCACGGATGTGGAAGAACAATACAATCGCATTCTGCCCCGGGGTCTCAGACACGCAAAGGCCGAGGCTAGAGATATGCAGTCGAATGTAGGACGGGTCCCAGGTACCCGAGGGCTGAGGCCGCGGTAGAAGTGAAATACATTTCAATACGGGACGGGTCCCAGAGACCCGAATGCCGGTGTCTTGGTAGAGATGAAATACAGTTGAATGCAGGACGGGTTGTCAGAAATGGGTTTCTCTATGCATTCCATCACATGTGTTAATTTTGGTTTAAATTTCTATTACTACTACTACTATAAGGCCTTTTATCTTTGAGCCCCTGCCACCCAAAATGTCTGCACATCCCTACTGGAGCCCTAGAAACCACCTCCCCAAACAAAAGCTAACCACAGAGCTGCAGTAAGAGGCGAGCCAATGCTGACGGACAACATTCCTGCTCCAGTTTCCTTGGAATCAAACTCGAGGTGTGTACATGTTGTTATCTGTTCGGTCTGTCCCTCCCTCATTACATAATTAACCTGAAAACTGTCACTTTCCTTAGCTTGCTAACACAAACTCTAACTACATTTTGACTACTAACAGTCACTTGAACTCTTGGCATTTCAAGTGATACAACATACAAAAGTGATGCATTTCATACAATACAACACAAAATGCAATTGAACGGAATTCTGGCCCGGGTCTCAGAGACCCAAAGGCCAAGGCATTAGAGATATGCAGTTGAATGCAGGACGGGTCCCAGAGACCCGAAGGCAGAGGCCGCTGTAGTAGACGTGACATTAATTGAAACCAATGTGGGTCACTGGGAACCAAATGCCAATGCAAAAAGTTAAATAAACTGAACGTGTCCCTGGACAGCACAAGGGTTATACTGTCAATAAGTGTGTGTGTGTGTGTGTGTGTTTATCTGTGATAAATATACTTAGTGGACCGAGGACACACATTTGTTTGTTTTTTTAATTTTATTTTTCCCTGTCATACAAAATGATACACAAAGGCCAATGCCACGGTAGTAGAGATATGCAGTCGAATGCAGGACGGATCCCAGAGACCCAAAGGCAGATGCCGCGGCAGAAGAGAACAAAATACTATAGAATATTGGCCCGGGTCCCAGAGACCCGAATGCCGTTGTTGCGGCAGAAGTGAAATACAGTCGAATACATGACGGGGTCAGAGACCAGAAGGCCGGTGTCTTGGTAGAAGTGAAATAAGGTGCACAGGTCCAAAACAATACGACGTAAGATGACAACAACAGAGACAAATGTCTCGTCTTCTTGTCAAATGCAGGACTGGTCCCAGAGACCCAAAGGCCGATGCCGCGGTAGTCAAAAAATACAACCACATTCTGCCCCGGGTCCCAGAGACCCAAAGGCCGATGCCGCGGTAGTCAAAAAATACAACCACATTCTGCCTCGGGTCTCAGAGACCCGAAGGCCGAGGTGGCGGTAATGGAAGAATACATTCGGATGCAGGACGGGTCCCAGAGACCCAAGGGCCGATGCCGCTGTAGTGGAAAGATACTTTTGAATACTGGCCCGGGTCCCAGAGACCCGAAGGGCCAGGTCCGCTGTAGTAGACGTGACATGAATTGAAACCAACGTGGGTCCCAGGGACCCGAATGCCAATGCAAAAAGTCAAATAAACGGAAGATGTCCCTGTGACCCGATGGACAACACAAGGGTTGTACTGCCAATGTGTCTATCTGTGTGTGTGTGTGTGTGTGTGATAAATATATTTAGTAGACAGAGGTCGAGCCTTTGGTTTTGTTTTTAATTTTATTTTCCTCTTTCATACCATACAACCCAAAAAGCAATCAAACAGATGGCACGGATGTGGAAGAACAATACAATTGCATTCTGCCCCGGGGTCTCAGACACGCAAAGGCCGAGGCTAGAGATATGCAGTCGAATGTAGGACGGGTCCCAGGTACCCGAGGGCCGGGGCCGCGGTAGAAGTGAAATACATTTGAATACGGGACGGGTCCCAGAGACCCGAATGCCGAATTCAGCCAAGATGAAATACAGTTGAATGTAGGACGGGTCGTCAGAAATGGGTTTCTCTATGCATTTCATCACATGTGTTAATTTTGGTTTAAATTTCTATTACTACTACTACTATAAGGCCTTTTATCTTTGAGCCCCTGCCACCCAAAATGTCTGCACGTCCCTGCTGGAACCCAAGAAACCACCTCCCCCCATCTATATCTAAATATGAGGAAACAAAAGCTAACCACAGAGCTGCAGTAAGAGGCGAGCCAACGCTGACGGACAACATTCCTGCTTCAGTTTCCTTGGAATCAAACTCAAGGTGTGTACATGTTGTTATCAGTTTGGTCTGTTCCTCCCTCATAACATAATTAACCTGAAAACTCACAAGTTCCTTAGCTTGCTAACACAAACTCTATCTACAGTCTGACTACCAACAGTCACCTGAAATATACAGTTCACATCTCCTGCAAAACTCATTCAAATCAACACAACTCTTAACACACGTCTCAAAACAGGCTCACTGCAGCAAACACTATGAACAACAAAGGTCGTCAGAAATGGGTTTCTCTATGCATTTCATCACATGTGTTAATATAGGCCTATTTCAGATTGGGTTTAAATTTCAAATTTCTATTACTACTACTATTCTAAGGCCTTTTATCTTTGAGCCCCTGCCACCCCAAATGTCTGCACGTCCCTGCTGGAGCCCTGGAAACCCCCCCCCCCCATCTATATCTAAATATGAGGAAACAAAAGCTAACCACAGAGCTGCAGTAAGAGGCGAGCCAACGCTGACGGACAACATTCCTGCTTCAGTTTCCTTGGAATCAAACTCAAGGTGTGTACATGTTGTTATGAGTTCAGACTGTTCTGGCTGACTGGCAGCCCTACAGGTCCGACCGCGTCCTGTTCTCAGGTCACATGACCTTTTCTGGATATAAAGGTGTGCCGATGTGACGGATGTCAGTCAGATGAACACAGACAGCAGCAGCATCTGTCAGTGTCTGCTGATGAAGGGACGACGTCTCTTTGACCTCATCTGAACGGGACTTTAACAGCGGAGCAGCCTGACAGGTAACATCACACACCTTTGATGGAGAAACTCGCCTATCATTTGGGAGATTTTGGGGCTACATGATCTACTTTAAGATGAGAGCAGTGGTTCATTCTTTCAGCACTATTGTAAGATCTGAAGTAACTCAGTAATTATTCTCTGATGTGTGACGTTTTGGCCAAAATGAGCCTTTTTATGTTCAGTTGAGTCAGATTTAATCAGCACCAGGAAACAAGTTAGATTTTAATCTCCGCTGACTTCACTGCTGAGATATGAGGGAGTGTCACAACGAGAGCTGCTTTGATTGGCAGGTGTGTGTCACAACCTTCATCCCATCAAAAGTGTAAATCTGTCTTGGTTTTGATTTGTGGACACACGTCCTCAACAACAAGATAAAAGATACATATTAATATTAGGGTTATTTAATCCTGAACTATAGACTGAGTAAAACCACATCCAGAGGTTTCTGAAGGGACAAGTTGAAACCTGCAGTTTGCCATTGAGCCCTCAGGCCTCTCAGATAAAGACTGTGTCTTTTCATTAGACAATCTTATGGCGTTTTTCCACTGCATGGCATCTCGTAAATCCCGGTCTTCTTCGGGTCCATGTGACCATGACTCTCATAAAGATTATACGAAGCCCAGCAGGTCAGAACCAGAGATTTCACCCGTCGTACATCGAACGCCCACCAGACGGTCTGCGGCATGAATCTGAAACACAAACGGCACACAGCAGACATGTTTTGGTGTGTAATCATGGTTGCTAAACTTCATGTACTTTATATAGCGTATAGTAAATACTGACTGTGACCCTGAACAAATGCAAATGTTAGCTAACGTTACCAGGAAACTTAACTTACCCTTTTGTGTCGTCATGTCGACGTCTGAACTCCGTAGGAATTCCCAAACTCCTGTTTTTTTTCAGCTGTGATTTTTGTGGCTTCCTTCAGCTTCTTTTGAAACAAAAATTTTCTTCTGGCTGTGGCAAGTAGCCACATGCCGAGAATCAAAAACAACACACGTCCGATGTGCTGTTGTGAGTTGCTTTGGCAGTTTCCGGCTGCGTTGCTATGGTGACCAGGCACCCTGAGGCGTTACTCAATCTGCAATGGAAAACGGACGCAGAATGCGTCGAGTCGAGTAGAGACAAGGCGAGTCGAGGTGAGTCGAGCTGTTACCAGCAGTGGAAAAACGGCATCAGTTCTGAAACTTACGGGGGGGGGGGGTGCTCCACTCACTCCAATCACACGTGTTAATCTTAAAGTTGTAGTTTGATGATGATGTCATCTTTCTGGTACATTATAGTAGTGTTTGGTGTTGTGCTGCTAGCAAGGCTAAAACAACAAGAGAGCCTTTATTTCAGGAACTAACAGCTGGTTGAACGAAAGCTAACAGAATATATGACAGACTTCAGCTCTTCATGTGTGCTTTTCATTCATTAGCATGCTGCTTTAACATTTAGTTTCCATTTCTACCATTTCACACCAGGCCACTCGCCCACAAAGACTGTAAAGATAAGGGATGTTTGGCCTAAGGTAGGGGACCAGATTTGTCAGACAAAATCCGGGGACATTTTCAGCTCAGAAGCGTAAATACCTCCAAAACACGTCACGTTTTTAATTTTTGTAAAACTCAAAACGGGGACACTAGAACTAGAACTGAGTAACGGATACAATATAAACTATTGAGGAAAGATTTTCCTTTGACATTGATGCAGTATGAAACGAGATCGCTGCAGTCGGCAGCAGAGAAACAAGCTACAATGGAAGTTAATGGGATAATTGTCCAGCTTGTATTTACGTTCATAAAGTGCTCGTTTTGCTGCTGACAGACTCAGATTAATATTCTAAGTGTCTGTTAACATTATGGAAAGGATTTCTAAGGAGGTCGACCTTTCTGTTAAAGATTAAATGTTAAAGATTAAACTGTTAAAGACAATTTTGCGGACTTTTATGTTTAAAAAAATGATCTTATAAGATTGTTTTTTACAGGATTTTTTACAGATCTTATAGATCATTTTTTACAACATAATTGCGTTGGCTAAACCCACCAGACTCCATGTAAATAATCAGTGATTTTAGCATGTATAGAGCAGCATATCTCCACCAGACTCCATGTAAATAATCAGTGATTTTAGCGTGTATAGAGCAGCATATCTCCACCAGACTCCATGTAAATAATCAGTGATTTTAGCATGGTAAAATACGTCTTTCTAAAACATCTCTGAGCTCTGAGCAGCGCTGCTCGATTGGCTCCGTTTGGTCAGAGTTTTCTTTCTTTCATTCCAGTATCGGGTCTGTCAGTCACAGTGAAAACCGGGGACATTTCCGGGGACAGATCCAGCCGGGGACAGGTCACCAAAATCGGGGACTGTCCCCGGAAACCGGGGACGTCTGGTCACCCTAAGATGAATTCATCCAGGATAGTTTGAATATCCCGGATTAATCCCTTATCCTGGTTTCATGCATCAGGCCCCTGGTTAACAATGATTTCCTGGTAAAATGAAGGTTTGTGTTTCAATTTTCTTTCAGTTTGACAAAACTTTGTAATTTCAGCAGGAAGCCACGATGACGGCATTGGATCTTTTCAACACTTTGGAGAATTTAAAAGAAGATGAATTTACAAAATTCAAATGGTGTCTGCAGCAAGACGTCCTGGAAGGCTTCCAAGCCATCAAAGTGTCCAAGCTGGAGGACGCAGAGAGGCAGGACACGGTGGATGTGATGGTGAGCACCCATCAGCTAGATGGAGCTCTGAAGGTGGCCAAGAAGGTTTTAGAGATGATCGAGAGGAATGATCTGGTGCAGAGTCTGCCAGACACCGGCTCAGGACCACAGGGTCAGTCACCCATATTTTTTTTTTTTGAACTTTCTTTTCATTATTTTTTTTCTCACATAAAATGACAAGCATACATATAAACAACACATACTTTAGACACATTAGGAGATGCTCTGGCAGTTTCACTTCTAACCTATGATCATGTCCTCGCCTCCTGTCTCCAAACATTCCTTCTTCCGTCTTAAAAGAAGAGAACCTGAGTAACCTGTAGCAATAAGCACATACCTTCATTGTCAAGTGTACTGTAGTAAGTATAAAATACAACTAGAAAATTCCGCAGAAATTTTATCAGTGTGCCTGCTACTGGTTGCACATCCACATACACACACATTGGAAACATCAGTTAGGAGTCAGTTGGTCAACACGGACTCCAGGGAACAGTGTCATGATAGGTGTGTCTGTGTCTGAGTGTGTGTGTGTGTGTGTGTGTGGTTGATGTGGGTGTGTGTGGTGTGTGTGTGTTGTGTGTCTTTCTGTGTGTGTGTGTTTGTCTCTGTCGTGCTGCAGTCCCTCCCTCTGTCCTCTCAGTAACAAAACTTGTTGCTATGGTGATTTCCTCAGAGAAGGGGCCAGATACTTTTTTTTTATGTTACCTGTACCTTTCCCGAACATTTCCCATTCATGTCTATGGGACATTTTTTGCCGTATTTTTGCCGATTTCGGTAAAACCACGCGGCAAATCTCTTAGAAAAGTCATAGCACACCATTCCCGATCATTACCCACGTTTCGATGTATTGTGTGTGCGCGTGTTGGCAACGCTTTGGGACTAGTAGTGCAACGAAAAACAGGCGGAATAATAATAATAACTAGAAAATTCCGCAGAAATTTTATCAGTGTGCCTGCTACTGGGTGCACATCTACATACACACACATTGGAAACGTCAGTTAGGAGTCAGTTGGTCAACACGGTCTCCAGGGAACAGTGTCATGATAGGTGTGTGTGTGTTTGAGTGTGTGTGTGAGTGTGTGTGTGTGAGTGTGTGTGTGTGTGTGTGTGAGAGTGTGTGTGAGTGTGTGTGTGTGAGTGTCTCTGTGTGTTTATGTGTGTGTGTGGTGTGTATGTGTGTGTGTGTGTGTTTGTGTGTCTTTGTGTGTGTGTGTGTGTGTGGTATGTATGTGGGTGTGTGTGGTGTGTGTGTGTTGTGTGTCTCTGTGTGTGTGTGTGTTTGTCTGTCTCTGTCGTGCTGCAGCCCCTCCCTCTGTCCTCTCAGTAACAGAACCTGTTGCTATGGTGATTTCATCAGAGAAGTGGCCAGATACTTTTTTTTGATGTCATCTGTAAGCAGTTGGTGAGCCTAGCGCAAAAAGTTTTAGTCCAATAGACTCCATAGTTACATGTCTGCGACCGGCACAAGATTTGCTACATTTTGACCAACTATGTAGTCTAAAGAGGTAAAACTGGAGGAGAGAGAGAAATTTGTTTGGGGAAGAAATCACTGAATCGTACTCCAGCGGTATGGTTTTTTCATAGTTTGTATCGACAGTTGGTAGATCACAGCCAACAATTTAAGTCCGATAGACTCCATAGTTACATGTCTGCGACCGGAACAAGATTCCCTACATTTTCACCAAAAATGAAGTCTGAAGACTGAAAACTGGAGGAGAGAGAGCAATTTGTTTGAGAAACTTCCAGAGATCCGTACCGAAGCCCCCCACTCTGTCCCCCACTCTAGCTCTGAACATTCCGCCACATACACACACATTGAAAAATCTGAGACGGTCTGAAAACGGGACAAAACGTAAACTGGGATTTGGGAGAAACCGTGCTTGATATCTGAACGCCCATTCAGCCCAATAAACACCAAAGTCTTGTGTTCGGTTTAAACTTTTAATCATGTTTCTACGTTAAAGTATGGCGATACAGCACGGTCCCAAAGAGGGGGTGTTTTGAGCAATGTTGAGCGATTTCCCGAACATTTCCCATTCATGTCTATGGGACATTTTTTGCCGTATTTTTGCCGATTTCGGTAAAACCACGCGGCAAATCTCTTAGAAAAGTCATAGCACACCATTCCCGATCATTACCCACGTTTCGATGTATTGTGTGTGCGCGTGTTGGCAACGCTTTGGGACTAGTAGTGCAACGAAAAACAGGCGGAATAATAATAATAACTAGAAAATTCCGCAGAAATTTTATCAGTGTGCCTGCTACTGGGTGCACATCTACATACACACACATTGGAAACGTCAGTTAGGAGTCAGTTGGTCAACACGGTCTCCAGGGAACAGTGTCATGATAGGTGTGTGTGTGTTTGAGTGTGTGTGTGAGTGTGTGTGTGTGAGTGTGTGTGTGTGTGTGTGTGAGAGTGTGTGTGAGTGTGTGTGTGTGAGTGTCTCTGTGTGTTTATGTGTGTGTGTGGTGTGTATGTGTGTGTGTGTGTGTTTGTGTGTCTTTGTGTGTGTGTGTGTGTGTGTGGTGTGTATGTGGGTGTGTGTGGTGTGTGTGTGTTGTGTGTCTCTGTGTGTGTGTGTGTTTGTCTGTCTCTGTCGTGCTGCAGCCCCTCCCTCTGTCCTCTCAGTAACAGAACCTGTTGCTATGGTGATTTCATCAGAGAAGTGGCCAGATACTTTTTTTTGATGTCATCTGTAAGCAGTTGGTGAGCCTAGCGCAAAAAGTTTTAGTCCAATAGACTCCATAGTTACATGTCTGCGACCGGCACAAGATTTGCTACATTTTGACCAACTATGTAGTCTAAAGAGGTAAAACTGGAGGAGAGAGAGAAATTTGTTTGGGGAAGAAATCACTGAATCGTACTCCAGCGGTATGGTTTTTTCATAGTTTGTATCGACAGTTGGTAGATCACAGCCAACAATTTAAGTCCGATAGACTCCATAGTTACATGTCTGCGACCGGAACAAGATTCCCTACATTTTCACCAAAAATGAAGTCTGAAGACTGAAAACTGGAGGAGAGAGAGCAATTTGTTTGAGAAACTTCCAGAGATCCGTACCGAAGCCCCCCACTCTGTCCCCCACTCTAGCTCTGAACATTCCGCCACATACACACACATTGAAAAATCTGAGACGGTCTGAAAACGGGACAAAACGTAAACTGGGATTTGGGAGAAACCGTGCTTGATATCTGAACGCCCATTCAGCCCAATAAACACCAAAGTCTTGTGTTCGGTTTAAACTTTTAATCATGTTTCTACGTTAAAGTATGGCGACACAGCACGGTCCCAAAGAGGGGGTGTTTTGAGCAATGTTGAGCGATTTCCCGAACATTTCCCATTCATGTCTATGGGACATTTTTTGCCGTATTTTTGCCGATTTCGGTAAAACCACGCGGCAAATCTCTTAGAAAAGTCATAGCACACCATTCCCGATCATTACCCACGTTTCGATGTATTGTGTGTGCGCGTGTTGGCAACGCTTTGGGACTAGTAGTGCAACGAAAAACAGGCAGAATAATAATAATAACTAGAAAATTCCGCAGAAATTTTATCAGTGTGCCTGCTACTGGGTGCACATCTACATACACACACATTGGAAACGTCAGTTAGGAGTCAGTTGGTCAACACGGTCTCCAGGGAACAGTGTCATGATAGGTGTGTGTGTGTTTGAGTGTGTGTGTGAGTGTGTGTGTGTGAGTGTGTGTGTGTGTGTGTGTGAGAGTGTGTGTGAGTGTGTGTGTGTGAGTGTCTCTGTGTGTTTATGTGTGTGTGTGGTGTGTATGTGTGTGTGTGTGTGTTTGTGTGTCTTTGTGTGTGTGTGTGTGTGTGGTGTGTATGTGGGTGTGTGTGGTGTGTGTGTGTTGTGTGTCTCTGTGTGTGTGTGTGTTTGTCTGTCTCTGTCGTGCTGCAGCCCCTCCCTCTGTCCTCTCAGTAACAGAACCTGTTGCTATGGTGATTTCATCAGAGAAGTGGCCAGATACTTTTTTTTTATGTCATCTGTAAGCAGTTGGTGAGCCTAGCGCAAAAAGTTTTAGTCCAATAGACTCCATAGTTACATGTCTGCGACCGGCACAAGATTGGCTACATTTTGACCAACTATGAAGTCTAAAGAGGTAAAACTGGAGGAGAGAGAGAAATTTGTTTGGGGAAGAAATCACTGAATCGTACTCCAGCGGTATGGTTTTTTCATAGTTTGTATCGACAATTGGTAGATCACAGCCAACAATTTAAGTCCGATAGAATCCATAGTTACATGTCTGCGACCGGAACAAGATTCCCTACATCTTCACCAATAATGAAGTCTGAAGACTGAAAACTGGAGGAGAGAGAGCAATTTGTTTGAGAAACTTCCAGAGATCCGTACCGAAGCCCCCCACTCTGTCGTCCACTCTAACTCTGAACATTCCGCCACATACACACACATGGGAAAATCTGAGACGGTCTGAAAACGGGACGAAACGTAAACTGTGTTTTGGGAGAAACCGTGCTTGATATGTAAACACCCATTCAGCCCAATAAACGCCAAAGTTTTGTCTTCGGTTTAAACTTTTAATCATGTTTCTACGTTAAAGTATGGCGATACAGCACGGTCCCAAAGAGGGGGCGTTTTGAGCGATGTTGAGCGATTTCCCGAACATTTCCCATTCAAGTCAATGAGAAGTTTTTGCCGCTTTTTTGCCGATTTCGGTAAAACCACGCGGCAAATGTGGTTGAAAATTCATAGCACACCATTCCCGATCATTACCCACATTTCGGTGTAATGTGGTGCGCGTGTTGGCAACGCTTTGGGACTAGTAGTGCGTCAAAAATCTGGCGGAAGAAGGAGAATAAGAAATAACTAGAAAATTCCGCAGAAATTTTATCAGTGTGCCTGCTACCGGGTGCACATCTACATACACACACATTGGAAACATCAGTTAGGAGTCAGTTGGTCAACACGGACTCCAGGGAACAGTGTCATGATACGAGGGTGTGTGTGTTTCTGTATGTGTGTGTGTGGGTGTGTGTGTGTGTCTGTCTCTGTCGTGCTGCAGCCCCTCCCTCTGTCCTCTCAGTAACAGAACCTGTTGCTATGGTGATTTCCTCAGAGAAGGGGCCAGATACTTTTTTTTTATGTTACCTGTAAGCAGTTGGTGAGCCTAGCGCGAAACGTTTTAGTCCAATAGACTCCATAGTTACATGTCTGCGACCGGCACAAGATTTACTACATTTTGACCAACAATGAAGTCTATAGAGGTAAAACTGGAGGAGAGAGAACAATTTGTTTGGGAAAAAATGACTGAATTGTACTCCAGCTGCATGGTTTTTTCATAGATTCAATCGACAGTTGGTAGATCACAGCCAACAATTTAAGTCCGATAGACTCCATGGTTACATGTCTGCGACCGGCACAAGATCTACTACATTTTGACCAATAATGAAGTCTGAAGACTGAAAACTGGAGGAGAGAGAGCAATTTGTTTGGGAAACTTCCAGAGATCTGTACCGCAGCCCCCCACTCTGTCCCCCACTCTAGCTCTGAACATTCCGCCACATACACACACATTGGAAAATCTGAGCCGGTCTGAAAACGGGACGAAACGTAAACTGGGATTTGGGAGAAACCGTGCTTGATATCTGAACGCCCATTCAGCCCAATAAACGCCAAAGTCTTGTCTTCGGTTTAAACTTTTAATCATGTTTCTACGTTAAAGTATGGCGACACAGCACGGTCCCAAAGAGTGGGCGTTTTGAGCGATGTTGAACAATTTCCCGAACATTTCCCATTCAAGTCAATGAGAAAATTTTGCCGCTTTTTTGCCGATTTCGGTAAAACCACGCGGCAAATCTCTTAGAAAAGTCATAGCACACCATTCCCGATCATTACCCACATTTCGGTGTAATGTGGTGCGCGTGTTGGCAACGCTTTGGGACTAGTAGCGGGACGAAAATGTGGCGGAAGAAGAAAAAGCATAATAATAAGTATGGGCAATAATAGTCATTGTGCCGATTGCTGCTTATGCAGCACATCGGCACACTGAATAATAATAACTAGAAAATTCCGCAGAAATTTTATCACTGTGCCTGCTACTGGGTGCACATCCACATACACACACATTGGAAACGTCAGTTAGGAGTCAGTTGGTCAACATTGTCTCCAGGGAACAGTGTAATGATAGGTGTGGGTGTGTGTGTGTGAGAGTGTGTGTGTCAGAACTTGTTACTATGCTGATTTCCTCTGAATTGTCAGTTGGTTCCCCTAGCGTGAACACGTTAAGTCCGATAGACTCCATAGTTACATGTGTGTGACCGGCACAAGATTCCCTACATTTTGACCAACTATGATGTCTATAGAGGTAAAACTGGAGGAGAGAGACCAATTTGTTTGGGAAGAAAATCACTGAATCGTACTCCAGCTGCATGGTTTTTTCATAGCTTCTGTCGACAGTTGGTAGATCACAGCCAACAATTTAAGTCCGATAGACTCCATAGTTACATGTCTGCGACCGGAACAAGATTCCCTACATTTTCACCAATAATTAAGTCTGAAGACTGAAAACTGGAGGAGAGAGAGCAATTTGTTTGAGAAACTTCCAGAGATCCGTACCGAAGCCCCCCACTCTGTCCCCCACTCTAGCTCTGAACATTCCGCCACATACACACACATTGAAAAATCTGAGACGGTCTGAAAACGGGACGAAACGTAGACTGGGATTTGGGAGAAACCGTGCTTGATATCTGAACGCCCATTCAGCCCAATAAACGCCAAAGTCTTGTCTTCGGTTTAAACTTTTAATCATGTTTCTACGTTAAAGTATGGCGATACAGCACGGTCCCAAAGAGGGGGCGTTTTGAGCGATGTTGAGCGATTTCCCGAACATTTCCCATTCAAGTCAATGAGAAAATTTTGCCGCTTTTTTGCCGATTTCGGTAAAACCACGCGGCAAATCTCTTAGAAAAGTCATAGCACACCATTCCCGATCATTACCCACATTTCGGTGTAATGTGGTGCGCGTGTTGGCAACGCTTTCGGACTAGTAGTGCGTCAAAATCTGGCGGAAGAAGGAGAATAAGAAATAAGTATGGGCAATAATAGTCATTGTGCCGATTGCACATCGGCACACTGAATAATAAGTATGGGCAATAATAGTCATTGTGCCGATTGCTGCTTATGCAGCACATCGGCACACTGAACTAGAAAATTCCGCAGAAATTTTATCAGTGTGCCTGCCATTGGGGCACATCTGAATAGCAATAAAACTTAATAAAAAATAATAAAGGTGTTAAGTGTCTTAACCCTTCAAATATATAACTTTATAAAACCTATTTAATACCTTTCTGTTTCCCAGAAACAGTGATGAAGCAGCTAGCGCTGAGCCAACAAGACTCCATGTAAAAAACAGTCCTTTTAGACTCCATAGTTACATGTCTGCGACCGGCACAATATTTCCTACAATTTGACCAAAAATGATGTCTGAAGACTGAAAACTGGAGGAGAGAGACCAATCTGTTTGGGAAAAAACATCGTGCTGCAGCCCCTCCCTCTGTCCTCTCAGTATCAGAACCTGTTGCTATGGTGATTTCCTCAAAGAGGGAGCCAGATATTTCCCCCAATGTTTTATATCTGCAGTTGGTGAGCCTAGCGAAAAAAGTTTTAGTCCGATAGACTCCATAGTTACATGTCTACTATCGGCACAAGATTCCCTACATTTTGACCATCTATGAAGTCTAAAGATGTAAAACTGGAGGAGACAGAGCAATTTGTTTGGGAAAAAAAATCACTGAATCGGACTCCAGCGGCATGGTTTTTTCATAGTTTCAATCGACAGTTGGTAGACCACAGCCAACAATTTAAGTCCGATAGACTCCATAGTTACATGTCTGCGACCGGAACAAGATTTTCTACATTTTGACCAATAATCAAGTCTGAAGAATGAAAACTGGAGGAGAGAGAGCAATTTGTTTGGGAAACTTCCAGAGATCCGTACCGAAGCCCCCCACTCTGTCCTACACTCTAGCTCTGAACATCCCGCCACATACACACACATTGGAAAATCTGAGACGGTCTGAAAACGGGACGATACGTAAACTGGGATTTGGGAGAAACCGTGCTTGATATCTGAACGCCCATTCAGCCCAATAAACGCCAAAGTCTTGTCTTCGGTTTAAACTTTTAATCATGTTTCTACATTAAAGTATGGCGACACAGTACGGTCCCAAAGAGGGGGCGTTTTGAGCGATGTTGAGCGATTTCCCGAACATTTCCCATTCAAGTCAATGAGAAAATTTTGCCGTATTTTTGCCGATTTCGGTAAAACCGCGCGGCAAATCTCTTAGAAAAGTCATAGCACACCATTCCCGATGATTACCCACATTTCGGTGTAATGTGGTGCGCGTGTTGGCAACGCTTTGGGACTAGTAGCGGGACGAAATTTGGCGGAAGATGAAGAATAATAATAAGTAGGGGCAATAATAGTCAGTGTGCCGATTGCACATCGGCACACTGAATAAGTATGAGCAATAATAGTCATTGTGCCGATTGCTGCTTATGCAGCACATCGGAACACTGAATAAGTATGGGCAATAATAGTCATTGTGCCGATTGCACATCGGCACACTGAATTATATAATACAATTAAGTTGAGAGAAAAAAATGAATAAACCAATAAAAGAGGGAACTAGAGTTTTGACATTGTCTGTGTTACTGGTAACCATTTTTGATCAAACCTGTCTGACTTGAGCTGCAACCTCGCTGTGATTTTCTCCATGATGAACCCACTTTTTACCCTTTCTCTCCATTCCGTTATACTGGGAGGTTGTGGCTTCAACCAAGAGGCTGTGATTGTTTTCTTTGCTATTAAAAGCAGAATTCTTAGTAAGGAAATCAAGTTCCCATCTATGACATTATCTGGCACTATACCCAGTATGTATAGTGCTGGATCTAACTTAAAGTCAAAACATGTACTGTTTCCTTTTGAATATTCTTCCAATAATCTAAAATCTTAGGGCAATCCCAAAATGTATGTGTAAAGTCCCCTACCAGCCTCTCCATATACAAACATCTCTCTGAGGTATTACTGTATTTTGATGTAATAGATGGGGTGTTAAAATACCTCATTTTGATCTTCCAATCAAACTCCCTCCATGTTGGGCTGCTAGTTACCTTATGTCCTGCTCTGAATGATTCTTCCCAGTGTTCATCTGTTATTATAATATTTGCTTCCAATTCCCATTTTTCCTTGACATCCAAATTGTTATTTTTAGATTCCAGTTGTATTACCTCATACAATTTGTCCCTCCCTCTGTATACGTCATCAGTAATTCTTCTAGTTGCGATGGGATGTTAGAGATCTTCTCCCACTCCTTATGTGTCGTGAGGTAGTGTCTTAGTTGTAGAAACTTATCGAAATCATGGGCTGTAAATTAAATTCTTGTGTTAACTGCTGAAATGACTTCAAGGTTTGTCCCCTAAACTTTTGTGCAATATATTTTAACCCCTGTCATGTCCCTCTATTGTAGCCTGCATCCATCATACATGGCAAAAAATCAGGGTTAATTGAGATTCGGGTGGCTCTACAAATGGAGTTTGACAGTTGCAATTTCCTACGTACCCTCGACCATATTCTCATCGTCCCCCTGATCCAGACATTGCCCACCTTCAGCCTCTTTAGCATTACTGCACTCAAAAATGGAAGTGATTCTACAGGTACATTTATAGAATTTTGTTCCATTCCCACCCACAATGTATCTGCATCATTAGTAATCCACATAATTAGCAGCCCAGTAATAATTTTTTTAATTGGGTAAATTCAATCCTCCCTTCTGTTTTGGACAAAGAAGTGTCTTATATTTAATTCTAGCCTTTTTCTTTTTCCCAATAAATTTAGATATAATCTTGTCTAACATGTTAAAGGTAGAGTTGGAGACCATAATAGGCCATGACTGGAACAAAAACAACAGTCTTGGTAATACATTCATTCGCACAGTTTCTATCCTCCCCATCAGAGTCAAAGGCAAACTCTCCCACCTGGTCAAATCTTTTTTAATTTCAGTTATCAATTTCCCATAGTTTGCTTCAAATAGCTGTGACGTATCAGAAGTAAAAATAATACCCAGATATCTGTAACTACCTTTATTGGTCCATTTGAACTTGAATTTCCCCTTTAAATCAGCCAGAACATTGACCTGAGAGCATCGTAGCTGCTGATTTAGCCTCATTGGTCAGATATCCTGAAATCTCCCCATACTCGTTCAGGTTATTCCCCAGGGCTGTTAATGAGATGGAAGATTCACTTAGATATGTTAATATATCATCTGCGAATAGTGATATCTTTTGTTCTGTTCCCCCCTCATCCCTTATTCCCTTTATATCTTTATTCTGTCTTATTGACTCAGCCAGTGGTTCTATACTTGCAGCAAACAGTAAAGGACTCAGACAGTCTCCTTGTCTGACCCCTCTTTTAAATAGGAAAAAGTCTGAGCAACACCCATTGACTCTAATCCGTGATCTGGGGTTTTTGTTTACCATTTTCACCCAGTCTATAAAGGTTGTATGAAACCCGAAATTTGCTAATGTTTGGTAGAGGAAGCTCCATTTTACCCTATCAGATGCCTTTTGTGCATCTAAGCTAAGCAACATGGCAGGCTGTGATCTGTTTGTGGCACATGAGATAAGATGTAATGTCCTCTTGATGTTGTTAGCACCTTGCCTTCCAGGAATAAAGCCTGTCTGATCTGATTTGATCAATTTAGTTATTTGCTTCTGCATTCTCCGTGCCATTATGTTTGTTAATATCTTCAGATCATTGTAAAGCAAGCTAATAGGTCTATATCCCTCTCATGAAGTTGGATCTTTGCCTTCCTTGGGTAAGACCAAAATGATGGCTTCTGACCAAGTCTTTGGCGAGTCACCTGATGCCAGAGCGTAATTAAAGACTCCATGTAGTACTGGTGTGATCTCCCTTGTAAAAACTTTATAAAACTCCCCCGGAAATCCATCTGTACCTGGAGATTTATTATTTTTGAGATTTTTTATAGTATCTGATATTTCCTGTACTGTAATTGGTTGCATCATTTCAGATGCCTCTTCTGCCGATAGTGATGCTAGATTTAATTTTTGAAGAAACGCCTGAGTCTTGTTTTCCGTGGAGTCTAGCTCAAAGTCGTTATATAAGTCTTGATAATATTTTGCAAAAGCCTCGGGTATTTCTTATGGCCTAATCACAGGCTGTTTGGAAAGGGGATGATTTAATTTTGAAATAATCCTATTTGCTTGAGCCTTTCGAAGTTGGAATGCTAGAAGACGACTTGCTCTATTCCCCATCTCATAGTATCTTTGATTTGTAAAGCGTAGAGCTCCTTCTGCTTGGAATCAGTCACCCTTTTTAATTTGTGTTTTCAGGATGAAAGAGTGGGCGGACATGAGAAACAATACTTATTGAACAGATTGTTATCTGTGACCTGCTGATACAACTTGTGCACTTGGGAGCATGACGGGGGCCCCTGGCTTCCTCCAGGCAGGGTCACTGCATCACTCCCTCGATAACTCATATGGTTTTTGAACCATTCTTTGTCTGGCCCCTCACTTGAGACCACTTTGCCATGGAAGACCCTACCAGGAGCACAAAGCTCCAGACAAATACAGACCTCAGGTGCACAGGGACACACAAACCTCTCCATTTAGCGGCCTTTGTCCCGTTCTAATGCCACTATTCCATCATATCACACGGCTCCATAACGCCTACAAAGGCACACATTTCTTTTTAAACTAATAAGAATTGTCTTTTAAATCATATGTATTTTTTTTTCTCTCACACTGTGTGTAGATCTGGCTGCCGCCAGCAATGTGCCTGAAGAAGACCCTGTGCAGAACCTGGAAGGCAGGACGTGTACGGAGCACGATAAACCTCTGGAGCTGTTGTGTAAGACCGACCAGTCTGTTTCAGACCACAAGCCACATGATGTTGTTCCTCTGAAAGAAGAATATGAAGGAAAGAAGGCAGAGCTGGGAAAGACAGATGCTGAAATTCAGCAGATGATCCAGAAGAGACGGCTGAAGAGGGTCCAGCAGTATGCAGTGGATGTGACTCTTGATCCTGATACAGCACATCCTGCTCTCATTCTGTCTGATGATGGAAAACAAGTGAATGCTGGTGATGTGAGGCAGAATCTGCCAGACAACCCAGAGAGATTTGATTATTGTGTTTTTCTTTTAGGAAAACAGAGTTTCTCTTCGGGCAGATTTTACTTTGAGGTCCAAGTTAAAAGAAAGACCAATTGGAATTTAGGAGTGGCCAGAGAGTCAATTGACAGGAAGGGAGACATCAAACTGAGTCCTAACAAAGGTTACTGGACGATATGGTTGAGAAATGGAAATGAGTACAAAGCTCTTGCTTCCCCTTCAGTCCGTCTCTCTCTGAAGTCTCCTCCTCAGAAGGTGGGGGTGTTTGTGGACTATGACGAGGGTCTGGTCTCCTTTTATGACGTAGATTCTGCAGCTCTTATCTACACCTTTACTGGCTGCTTCTTCACTGAGAAACTCTTCCCATACTTTGGTCCCTGTCCTAATGCTGGTGGTAAAAACTCTGCCCCTCTGATCATCTCTCCTGTCAGAGTAAACTAATCACTGATCTCATTTCAGGTATTGATTCATTTTCAATCAAGGGAACAAATGTACATATTCATATATGTTACATCTTATTTTCTACAGAATCTGTTTCCTGTGGTGGCTGATTTACACTTTATTCCATTTATTATCATATGTTAAATGTGCAGCAATTCTTTCCAAATTGTATCAAACTTCATCTTGACATATTTGGTGTCTTTAGAAACTGATTTCTTCTGGAAGTTATAATACATGTCTGTGGGTTTAATCGAGGTTTAAATAGATATTGTCTACATAACGTGTGTCATGATGCATCAAATTAATGTGTTGATGAATTCTGACTATAATAAATATAAATAATATCTAAATTAAATTTAAATTGCAAATCTTTAGAGATATGTGGTGTAAATTGATTGTCTCATGTTTTTATTGTTTATGTTCCTCAATAATGAGACAGGAATGAAAAAGGATGAATTATTGAGGCATAATGTCAGAAATAAAGTCTGTTTGTTGAGACCAAGAATGATAATGGTGTTTTTCCTAAATCAATTCTCCTGATATCACTTTAAACTGCTGGGTTGGTTCTTTCTACCACAACAGGACCTGATAGATAGATAGATAGACAGATAGATAGACAGATAGATAGATAGATAGATAGATAGATAGATAGATAGATAGATTGATAGATAGATAGATATTAAGGTAGGCAGTAAGTTTTCTATTTGGAACAATTCAATGCAAATAAATGAAATCAAACGAGGCCTCATGCTGATTTTTTGTGACTTGATTTGGTGGATTTATCCTTCCTGCCGTTTCTGTGTTAAACTCCTTGATAAAGAACGTTTCCATCCACTAAAAGTGCTGACAGACTCAGATTATTATTCTAAGTGTCTGATAACATTACCTACAGAGATAGAGCTTTTAGTGAAAGAGTAAAATCCTTTTAGTTTAACATGAAACAGCCCCGACATCACCATCACCAAACCCACCAGACTCCATGTAAATAATCACTACTTTTCGCGTGTATAGAGCAGCATATCTCCACCAGACTCCATGTAAATAATCACTACTTTTAGCATGTATAGAGCAGCATATCTCCACCAGACTCCATGTAAATAATCACTACTTTTAGTGTGTATAGAGCAACATATCTCCACCAGATTCCATGTAAATAATCACTACTTTTAGCATGTATAGAGCAGCATATCTCCACCAGACTCCATGTAAATAATCACTACTTTTAGTGTGTATAGAGCAACATATCTCCACCAGATTCCATGTAAATAATCACTACTTTTAGCATGTATAGAGCAGCATATCTCTACCAGACTCCATGTAAATAATCACTACTTTTAGCGTGTATAGAGCAGCATATCTCCACCAGACTCCATGTAAATAATCACTACTTTTAGTGTGTATAGAGCAGCATATCTCCACCAGACTCCATGTAAATAATCACTACTTTTAGCATGTATAAAGAAGCTTATCTCCACATGTAAATGGGTGAATTAAGATTTTATTCCAACCAGACCAGAGTGGTGATTGTTGGAACAGTGGAAAGATGAACCCAGACGTCTGTCCACTTTGAATGAAGTGAAGTTAATAATCAAACCATTTCTGTTGTAATTAAATGGAGTCTGGTGAAAAAATGTAGTTTAATGCTTAAAATGTATCTATATTTTTTTAGTTTCTCCTTATTCTTTTACATTATTTTAGTTATTAAAAGGCTGTACATTATTTAATAGTCCAGTGAAGTACAAGTGGCTGGAGTTAAGTCCAGTCCTGAGTAAATGTCCTCAGTCCCAGTCCACCACTAACTGATTGATTACGTGAATGTGGAGCTGTTGTTCCCCTCCTGACCTCCAGGCGGCGGCCTTCTTTCATTTGAAACTTTAATCTGAAAAACCCTGACTTGGAGGAAACCGGAAGTCTCGTGTCTTCACTGTGATCTCGGGCTGGCGTCGGGATAGCTGTGTTCTTTGTTATTAGTGAGTTTTGCTTTCATTGTATATGTGTTGTCTCACACAGAGTTTGAATGTATCTGGCTTAACAGCAGGCTTCCTTATGTACTCACTTCCTATTGTGTGAGTATCTATGTCCTCTTGATTGAATCTACTCACCTCTGTATTGTATGTGTGTATGTCCGTTTGAACTCAAATGTCATGCTGTTATCTTGAGAGGTGGGCGGTCATGTTGCACACGTCTCTGCATACATTGTGTAACTTGCTTCGCTCATGCTATAAAAAGGAGAACAGTAGAGTTGGTTTGGAGATTGTCAGAGGTGACACTCATCAAGTAAAAACTTGTCGTGTTTCTTGTCTTCTGTTGATTACTGGAAAGAGTCTTGTGGGTAACTGCCAAAGTACCCAACAGTTGTACTGATGAATTCTTTACATCTGGGAGAAAACTAGGGACAAACTAACGAACTACACATCCAAAAGTAAGGCCTCAGTTCTGGGCAGATGGTGAGTTTAGTAACGTAGTAACTACAGGCACAAATGTCAGATAATGGCACCTGTAAAAATGTGAGCGGTCCCCAACCCTAGCCACATGGAATATAAAATGAAGTTAACTGTTGACACAATACGGTAAAGTGAGCTATTTCAATGAGCTGCATACATGGCTAAACGTCATTAGCTCTTACCAGTGTATCAGCCTGTGGAACATTACTTCGTCCTCAGCAATCCTGCTCCAATCACTCCAAAACATCCCAGTTAGATAGAAAATGGCTAACGGTAAACATATTCTTTGGGAATCTTTCCAGTTATTCCCTTAAAGAGCCAACCAGGCCGGCCTTGTTGCACCATCAAAACCTTTTTCTAAACTTTCCATTTTCAGCGTGTAGCTTGCTAGCTCAAAGTTTGTTGTTGTTTCCTGAAACAAACTGAGTTGTGCGAGGCGAGGAACATCTGGTGATTTTCTGCCAAATGAACTGGCGTTGATCCAGGCTATTGTGCATGTAGCGTGGAGCTCCAGTTAATGACTTTGGTGGCTTACATTGTAGTAGTTCTTTCAGTTTGAATGCAGGAGATACTTGACACTCTGAAGTCCTATGGATTGGTCCAATCATCAACCCTTGCATTTTCTCCATTCAAACAGAAGATTTGAATATAGTAAAACATGGTCAGCTAGAATGCACTCACACCTCCCATTAGTTCTTCTAACCCTTGTATCATTATCTCTGCATGTTTCCCCCTTTGGGTCTACCAAAGGCGTCCTCAGCAGACGGCAAGCTGGCAACCGTAGCAGGAAAGAAGGAGGAGGAGGAGAAGCAGACTGCAGCAACAGTGAAGAAGGAGGAGGAGGAGGAGTATGTGGTGGAGAAGGTTTTGGACCGCAGAGTGGTGAAGGGAAGAGTAGAGTTTCTGCTGAAATGGAAGGGGTTCTCAGAGTAAGTATGAGTCTATAATATTAATACTTGGTGTTCTTGGTCCTGATATATATAATATATTTACATATTGAATATAAATGTCAGCATTGCATCACGCCCTCAAAGTTGAAGGTTTGGTATTTTGACTCTAAGTTGCAGACCCACAAATAACCTTAGAAATAGAAAAAAGGACTAATAGGAATGATGAATTAAAGTGAGAATGGATTGTCTAAAAACAAAGTGTGAGGAGATGTTCTTCTGTCTGCACTCACCTTTCCAGTGAGGATAACACATGGGAGCCGCAAGACAACCTGGACCTGGACCTTATCGCCGAGTACATGCAGAAACACGAGGAGGAGGAGGAGGAGAAGAAGAAGAAGGAGGGCAAGAGGAAAGGTGTCAGGGAGGCTTCGGGAGACTCAGAGGAGCGAGGGAGCAAGAGGAAGAAGGAGGTGAGTGAAGGAAAAGCGGTTACTCCAGACTGAAGACTCCCAGAAATCTAATCTCAATATTAATGAATGCACAAAGAGGTTTTCACAAATGTCTTTTAGGATTTATATATTATACCGTAATTCCTCAAAGAAAAAACCTGTAGTCATTAAACTCCGCCCTCTGATAGTGGCCGGGGGGGCAACAGGGGTAAATAAAGGCCGGGGGGAAATCAGAGTGGATAATCTCCTCAGGGCCTTTCATATAATGTGCATTCAAGTTCATCGTAATGTACATTTCTACCAGTTTAATTTAACAGATTCAATATATTCATGCTTTTCTTCTCACTGTTTTTCTGGATTATGGTCCTCATTAATTAAAAATAAGTATTTTTTTGTGATCACATTTTATTTTTTATATAATTAAGAAACAAAGTGAGAACCAATCCCCTGAGATGGAGAGGCTGATAACCCTTCAGATACTAGATCAAGTAAAAATGTGTGAAACACTCCCACAAAGAAAATGTTCAATTTACAAGTCTCCTCTTAACAGTTGTTCTAGAGATGTGTCTGCTGCTAGAACTCCGCGAGCCAGTTTCGTTGTAGCGCTTGTTGGTTTTTGCAACTGCACTTGGGGACACATTCAATTTGTTCGCAATTTTCGGGACAGACTAATGATGGCCACTCGTTTCTCTTGACTTAGTTGATTGGTTCTTGCCATAATATGAATTCTACCAGTTGTCCAACAGGCCAATAGGTTGGCTGTGTATCAACCTGACTTCTGTACTACACAGCTGATGGTCCCAACCCCATTAATAAGGCAAGAAATTCCACTAATTAACCCTGACAAGGCCCACCTGTGAAGTAAAGAAATCCCAACCCCAAATGGATGTGGCTAATGTCAAGTGATTAAGTTTTAATCAAGGGATGCGTGGATATGCAAAACCTACTTTTCAAAACTCGTCCTGGGTTTACTGACCGATCTGCCTGAAACTTGGCATATAGCATCTTGAGGTTACAGTGGGGCTAGAAGGTTTGGGCACCCCAGCTAAAACATTTTTGCATCAAATTACAGATTAGACATTTGTATAATATGTCACAAAAAGTTAGATTTTTATGTCCATCATTTACACTTTCAAAATAACAGAAAACAAAAAAAATGGCGTTTGCAAAAGTTTTGGGCACCCTGCAGAGTTTCTAGCATGCCCTTTGGAAAGCTGAGACCTGACAGTGTCATGGATTGTTCTCAATCATCGTCTGGAAAGACCAGGTGATGTCAATCTTATGGTTTTAAATGCCCAGACTCATCTGACCCCCCAATCCCCAACAATCAGCACCATTGCTTCTTCTAAGCAGTTGTCTAGAAAACTGAAACTGAAAATAGTTGACGCTCACAAAGCAGGAGAAGGCTAGAAGAAGATAGCAAAGGGTTTTCAGATGCCAATATCCTCTGTTGGGAATGTAATTAAGAAATGGCCGTCATCAGGAACAGTCTAAGTTAAAGAAAGATCTGGAAGACCAAGAAAAATATCAGACAGAACAGCTCGCAGGATTGGGAGAAAAGCAAGTCCAAACCCACGTTTGACTGCACGATCCATCCAGAAAGACTTGGCAGACACTAGAGTTGTGCTACACCATTCCACTGAAGTTTTCTGATGACTCTGCAGTTGTTGGGTGTACAAGGTACAAGGTATTAACACTGCAGGATGCCCAAACTTTTGCAGATGCCATTTTTTTGTTTTCTGTTACTTTGAAAGTGTAAATGATGAAATAAAATCTAACTTTTTGTGACATATTATATGATTGTCTAATCTGTCATTTGATGCCTTTTTGGAGATTTTTCCGTCTTTTCTTGGCTTCTTTATGCACATTGATACACATTTTTACCTGGAGTGCCCAAACTTTTGAACCCCACTGTAGATCTCTACAGCGGCACCTCACTAACTCACTCTCTGTTTTACTGTCTAGAAACGGAGAGGAAGAGGAGTCAAACATCACCGCTGTCAGCACTGTGACAAAACCTTCACAACATCAAGATATTTAAAGATTCATCAGAGAGTTCACACTGGAGAGAAGCCGTACAGCTGTGATCAATGTGGGAAAACGTTTTCTCAGAGTGGTGGCCTTGAATCTCACCGGCGCATTCACACTGGAGAGAAGCCATACAGCTGTGATCAATGTGAGAAAACATTTTCTCAGCTTAGTACCCTTAAATCTCACCAGCGCATTCACACTGGAGAGAAGCCGTACTGGTGTGAACAATGTGGGGAAACCTTTTCTCAGAGTGGTGGCCTTGAATCTCACCAGCGCATTCACACTGGAGAGAAGCCGTACTGGTGTGAACAATGTGGGGAAACCTTTTCTCACAGTAGTACCCTTAAATCTCACAAGCGCATTCACACTGGAGAGAAGCCGTACTCGTGTGAACAATGTGGGAAAAAAATTTCTAAGAGTTGTACCCTTAAAACTCACCAGCGCATTCACACTGGAGAGAAGCCGTACTGGTGTGAACAATGTGGGAAAACCTTTTCTCATAGTGGTAACCTTAAAAAACACCAGCTCATTCACACTGCCTTGTTGTGAACATGTTCCAGAGCCAAGCTGTTTCCTCCTCCTCCTCCTCCTCCTCATGCCCTGATAGCTGTGTTGTTATATTCTGATCTTCTCTCCACATTGAAGGCTGACCAGCAGTAAGTCTATCTTCTGAACAGCATGTGCAGTGAGGAAAATAAGTATTTGCACACCCTGTTATTTTGCAAGTTCTCCCACTTAGAAATCATGGAGGGGTCTGAAATTGTCATTGTAGGTGCATGTCCACTGTGAGACATAATCTAATAAAAATCCAGAAATCACAATAAAATATATGTACTGTTTGAAATTAGAAGAGTAACTCACAGCTAAAATATGTGTTTGTTTAAAGTGTAACTCACAGCTAAAATATATATACAGCTTAAAAGTGTGCTATTTAACCCATGATATATATTGTTTTGATGAAAGTATGAACTAAATATTAGAAACAGCTAAAACTAAAAACTAATATTCGTTAGGTGTGACCTTTTGGCACCCTTTTAAGTGTGCTAAGGGTCACACTTACTGTAACAGTGGATCTTGTCTGGACATGTCCGCTTCTTTAGCCTTGACTTTGACTATAAATATGAGTTGATGTGGACTCTCTCTTTAGCGCAAGCATACCCACTTATCGAGTTTTTTCTATTCTCTGATTTTGATACTCTTTGCTTTTAGGGCAGAAAGGGAACGATTATTTCTGTATTCTGTACTTGTTTTTTGATTATTCACTAAATAATAAAACTACCTGAGCTTGTTGTGAGCTAGGAGACCAAAAGACTTGTATTCCTTGATTTTAGTCATTTCATTTCTCTCTCTCACCCCTCAGCTTTCCGAGGGCAGAAGTTCCCTCCCGTGAGGGTAGTTAAGACTCCTCTTTAACCACCTGGGCGAGTTGCAGCCCGGCGGGGATCGACATTGACAGTCAGACCTCCTGTTATCTCCTAGTGGGGGGGCATTTCCCCATCCGCTCTGCCGGTCAGAGCCACCGAGCACTTAGCCTCTCGGACCGGCGACCAACGAAGGCTAGCGGGCGTCCTTGAGAAGGAGGGGACCTCCGGTGACCCTGGGAGGAACGGTTCCTGACCGTGAGTACTAAAGAAACATCATTGGTTGTAAAGATCCCCTCGGGCAGTGCTTAAAATATACAGGCGGACAAGAGCCCGTTAGTGGGGGACGTCTGGGGTAAAAATCAGAAAAGGCCTCTTGCCTCACCTCTGGTCTCCTGATCCGGGCGGGGGCCCTTTAAATTTAGCAAGGGTGTGTGTGTCTCTAGTAAAAATAAATAAAACTAATTATTATTACTAAATATAATAGTTACTAATTAATTTTAAAAAGTGTTAAATTAGCAATCACCGTGTGTGGATTGAAAATCTAGCATTTATACAATCAGGGAAGTATCAAAGTAACTCCTTCTAATATAGGCCTAACCATCCGCCCCGCTGATAGTAACGGGTGTTATTATACGGCAGAAGCGGGCATAGTAGGGACGGGGGTTACTGAGGGGAAGGTATAAAAGGAGTTAGCCCTCAACCAAACGAGAGCGATACGACGCCTCAGTAACTGTCACACCGTTCGACACGACGGCTGAGGATTTACAAAAACTATTTAAGGGATTTGGACAAAGCCTCAAGTTTCTTAAGGATCCTCCAGCTCAGCTCATCAACAGATGATGGAGCTGCTTGAAGCCGAGCTGAAGAGGGTCCATCAGTATGCAGTGGATGTGACTCTTGATCCGGATACAGCACATCCTGAACTCATCCTATCTGATTATGGGAAACAAGCAAAAAGAGGATTTCTAATTGTACTAGTGTTTTAGGAAAACAGAGTTTCTCTTCAGGCTGATTTCACTTTGAGGTCCAACTTAAAAGAAAGACTAAATGGACTTTAGGAGTGGCCAGAGAGTCGGTCAACAGGAAGGAAGATATCCCACTGAGCACTGAGAATGGTTACTAGACGAAATGGTTGAGAAATGGAAATGAGTACAAAGCTCTTGCTGACCCTCAAATCCATGTCTCTCTGAAGTCTCCTCCTCAGAAGGTGGGGGTGTTTGTGGATTATGAGTAGGATCTGGTCTCCTTTTATGACGTAGATGCTGCAGCTCTTATCTTCTTCTTTACTGGCTGCTGCTTCACTGAGAAACTCTTCCCATTCTTCCATACTGGTAATAATGAAGGTGGTAAAAACTCTGCCCCTCTGATCATCTCTCCTGTCAGAGTTAACTAATCAGGAGCAGAATAGTTTATTGATCCCCTCAGGGAAATTGTTAGTTGCAATTGCTCACAGTCAACCTTAAAAAATAATAGTAAGAAAAAAGAATCGATAAGTGTATAAAGTAACATAGGTAGAGTACATTGCAAGAAATAAAAAGTTAAGCAGAAGTGAGATTAGGTCAAAAACAGGACTGTGTTCAGGATTTGACCATTACAGGTGTCCAAATTTAGTTTTTATTTCCCTGACCTAAATATGCGCATTGCACAACAGTTAGGTGGGAGCAGTGAGGATACAGTGCCTTCCTTTTTCTTTGGGTCTCATCATGATCTTGTTCATCTTGTCCCTTCCCAAGAGAAAGCTTTGTCTGAAGTAGTCTCTTCATTTCATTTTGTCTATCTTTTTCACTTTGTTGGGGGGGGGGGGGGGTGTGAACGTAGCTGAACACTAATGATTGTAACCGAGCTGTGGAGAGTTTTTGTTGATATGCACCTATAATATTGACAAAGTTCCTCTTAAAGTCCATGTTGCAGGTTTAATTTTACAACGAATTTGTGCAATTTGCTTGTTGGTAGTAAATATTTGAACTGTTATCCATTGTTTTTGATGGTGTTGGATATCGCAAAACTGAATATAATACCAAAATTAGGCACAATTTTACAGTGTTTCATTTTCCCCCCACAATGCATTGCATGACGTCACATTAGGGAGATAACACAGCAGCCTGCATTGTATTTACCACTGGTCTGGCCTAATGTGGCTTCTAGTCTTTTAATATTAACAGTCTATGGTCTCGATCAAGTCCATGTGACTTTATTATATTTATAATAATATTGGAGGGAAAGTGAAACACAGCTTAGACGGGGGTGTTGTTCGGCTTTTCACAAGTTTAGACTGCTAGCTAACGCTAGCTAACGCTACGCCGCCGGACGTTAGCACAACAGCGTTAGCCTAGCCTGCTAGGTAAATATTACGACTGCCTTTGGTGTTGCATATGCGTCCATGTTGTCAACATCATACATGTGGCATTAGTGCACCTGTTGCACATAATTGTATTGAACAAAATAGTAAGCTTCGCTCCTACGAGATGGGGGGGTTTGTTACGTTACACACAAAGCTAACTGGCTATAGTTAGCCTGTACGGATGCTAGCGGATATAGCTAACGTCGCGTAGCCAGACAGCAACTTCGGCAGTAGAGTTTCGGTAAGCTAACACGACCGCGTTGTCGCCCACAATCAACCTGCAGTGATGTTTGAAATATAAACAATTACAATACTGGTGCGTGCTGGTTGGGGAGGACCATGATCCTGTCTGAAATGTCACAAACGGATTTAGGCATCTTCAGATCAGCTGATCGCGGGGCTCGCTCCCCGACCGGCGGATCACTCCCCGACCGGAGGCACGCTCGCTTCCCGACCGGAGAGGCTCGCTTCCCGAGCGGAGGCTCGCTCCCCGACCGGAGGCACGCTTCCCGACCGGAGGCTCGCTCCCCGACCGGAGGCTCGCTTCCCGACCGGAGGCTTGCTTCCCGAGCGGAGGCTCGCTCCCCGACCGGAGGCACGCTTCCCGACCGGCTCGCTCGCCTACAGCACCCGCACTCCATCGCAGCTTCGCCGCCACACACACAAGCACCGGCCAAACAGCGACACGTTTTCACCGGAGGAAGAGGTAAACACTTACAAATAACACTCGGGGATGTCTTCTATTCCTATATCTAGATAAGTGTAGCAGTACTTATCTGAACTAACGACAGGATCCCTGTCACTAGATCGAAAGAATACGTTGACGTTCACTCGGTGCTATTCACTGACAGTAAAAAGTAAAGTCATTGTATGCACTGCTGCGTTGCTAAAATAAAGAAGATAAATGAAGGAGACTTCCCCACAATCTTGACAATTCCTCATTTGCCCTCTCACGTCTGGTAGGTTGGTAATTATTCGGCTGCTGGCCTTTCCTCCTCTTCCATAACCCAGTCAGTCACCGTAGTTCTAGTGCTAGGCTGAGACTTCGCTTCCCACTATGACGTAATCACCGAATTCACTTCATAAACCCGCGAACACCAAAAATGACCAAAAACTAACTTTTAACACTATTTGGAGACATTTTTAAAAATGATATACATATCTTGAGTGATTTTTGTACCCAATAATCAACAGTGGTGGTTAACTTGCAACATGGGCTTTAAACTTTCTTCATTTCGTAAACAAATGCTGCTGGCTTGGTCTTTGATTTAGCATAATTTCAGTCCTCACAGGTTTTATATTTGGAACAACAGATATATTTTGTATAAAACCAATCCATCTTCTTCCAGCACTTCCAACAACATATTGCTTGTAACTCAGTTACTCAACCAGCGTGGTTAGCTTTATAACTATGTTGAGTTTATTCATCACTATGGCATCCCAGTCTCTCTGAAGGAGTTCTCTATTGTTTTTGATGCCTTCAGCTGTTATCGCACTCTTTAAAGGTTTTAATGGAGTCCATGTTCACCCTACACTGTTAAATGGGAAAGAAACAACTGTTGGGAATATTTGTTTTTCACTACAGGCCAAAAGCAAGAATAAGGCAACTCGTCAACTCTTTCAACACGACGTTAGGAGAACACCTGCTGCTTCATCATACTGGTCTTCACATCCATCCATCTTCATCCACTTATCCGGTATCGGGGACAGCAGCTCCAGTAGTGCACCCCAAACTTCCCTTTCCCGAGCCACATCAACCAGCTCCGACTGGGGGATCCCGAGGCCTTCCCAGGCCAGGTTGGAGATACAATCTCTCCACCTAGTCCTGGGTCTTCCCCGGGGCCTCCTCCCAGCTGGACTTGCCTCCACCTAGTCCTGGGTCTTCCCCGAGGCCTCCTCCCAGCTGGACGTCCCTCTACCTAGTCCTGGGTCTTCCCCGAGGCCTCCTCCCAGCTGGACGTGCCTGGACCACCTCCCTAGGGACCCCCCAGGAGGCATCCTCACCAGATGCCTGAACCACCTCAACTGGCTCCTTTCGACGTGAAGGAGCAGCGGCTCTACTCCGAGCTCCTCTCTCTCGGATGACTGAGCTTCACACCTAATCTCTAAGGGAGACGCCAGCCCCCCTCCTGAGGAAACCCATTTCGGCCGCTTGTACCCTGGATCTGGTTCTTTGGGTCATGACCCAGCCTTCATGACCATCGGTGAGGGTAGGAACGAACACTGACTGGTAGATCGAGAGCTTTTCCTTCTGGTTCAGCTCCTTTGCGTCACAACGGTGCGATAAACTGAATGTAATACCCCCCCACTGCTCTGATCCTCCGACCAATCTCCTGCTCCATGGTCCCCTCACTCGCGAACAAGACCCCAAGGTGTTTAAACTCCTTCACTTGGTCTTCATATGTTGAAGAGGTCTGTTGGGAAAAGGTTTGGCTACTGCCGCACAAGTTTTCCTTAACCACCAAAGTGAAGGTGATATCCTTCAAAATGCTCCACAGATTCTACGGACTAACCTTTACCTGCAGAAGATGAAGAAGACAACATGAGCTGGACGTGTTGTGGAGAACTAAATGAAACACTGGTACATTTATTTTGGTCTTGCCAATTTACCAAGAAACTATTATCACATTTTATTGCTGTTCATATTTACATTACTTTGGGAAAATGTATTGTTTGGATTCACTCAACATGATAGAAAGCTTTATTCAGAGTATTACACCATACATTTAATTATTATTTTAACCACATTTTATTTACATAAATCAAAGTTTTTGTAAAAGAAGCCAAGCTTTTTTGAGCTGGCTGCCAATATTAAACAATACACAGTTTCCATTTCTACCTCCAAACAAACAGCTGTTAGATCACATGACCTCTGGAAGCTTTACAAGGTATTGGTAGGAGGGGGGGGGGGGCGCTCTTTTAGACCGTAGACTGTTAAGATGTACAGAAGATGTTGTTTCCTACTGTATGTCCATATTCTTCAATAAAGTTTGAATTAAAAAAACAAAACACTGCTGAACACATTTGTTTTCATAAATCACATGTGTGAGCCTGCTGGCTCTGGGAGGCGGGGCTTATCGCTGTCATTCATTAGGACTGGCTCCCATTGGATGTTCCTATCATGCTGTGTACCGTTGGAAAGGGAACGTGATTGGCTACAACTGGCCTGATTGGCGTGTTGCTAGCCAATGAGAGCTGTTTCTAAGATGGCCGCTCAGAGAGATGACGCAGCGTATTGGCGCTCCACAGTGGGAGCGCTTGCTGGACGGCGGGGGCTGTCCCGGGGTGGAAACCAAACAGAAAAAGGCGGGGATAGTTTCATTGTGTAGGCAGCGACATGAAGAAAACAAACATACCCAGCAACACGGTGCAGGGCGAGGAGACGGCACGAGGTCGGCACATGAAGTTAGCAGCTAGTTAGCATGGACTCTACAGGACAATATTCATAACCTGATGAATTCTTTACATCTGGGACACTTCCGGACTACAGGAATATTAATAAGACAGGAAAGGACGGGGATTGGACGTTTAGGACCGCCTACAGGTAGGGAAGGGACATCATGTTGTTGTTGTTGTTGTTGTTGTTGTTCTTCTTCTTCTTCTTCTTCTTCTTCTCCAGTAGCATGAGCACTAAGAGGATGAATAATGTTCCAAAATGAAGTGAATGGTTGAACTGCAGAGAATGGACCAATCAGACTGGAGAAGCTGTTCCGTTTCATAATGAAAGCCACTGGCCAGCAGCACGAGGCTTTTAACGCACCTTTGTTCCTTTGATGTTGATCCCGGCGCCACGCGGGTCGCTGGTTTATATACAGTATATAGAGTAAATGAATAGGCTACATAATTAGGGCAGAACAATTTTTGGAAATAGTTGCAATTTCTCTCACCAATATTGCGATTTAAAGGGAAATTACGGCCAATTTTTATGTTAACACAATGCATTTAATATGTCTGTACAACATGAACAGGGCCTTATGTAACATCAAGATGCATTTTCAACTTGCTTGCCTGGTTAGCTGCTAGAGCTAGCTGTTAGCTGCTAGAGCTAGCTGTTAGCTACTAGAGATAGCTTTTAGCTGCTAGAGCTACCCGTTAGCTGCTAGAGCTAGCTTCTAGAGCTAGTTGTTAGCTGCTAGAGCTAGCTGTTAGCTGCTAGAGCTACCTGTTAGCTGCTAGAGCTAGCTGTTAGCTGCTAGACATATTAATTGCATTGTGTGTTTGTTAATGCAACTAATTGCTTTTAACACTATCAGCTAGAAAAAATGTATCATCTAGTAGCTGGGATAATTTAAATTCTCTACCAAATGGAATTATACCTTGGAAACTACCTTTTTAATATGTACAGCCATAATTTGTGTAACAAGGAGGAATAAGAATGGGTTAAGTGGGCGACTTTGTCTTATGCCGCGACCAATACCAACTCCAGGAGTTGGACTGTGAGCTAACTTAACTGAACTGTTGCAGCCCTTATATCGCGTTTTGACAGCTTTCAAAAATTGGTTCCCAAACTTAATAACTTTACACATAAATCTGTGACTTATGGTATCAAATGCTTTGTAAAAATCTACAAAAATAAAGCTATTGTCCAATATATATTCATCATATTCTACCATATCCAATCAATAATCATTGCTAATCAATTTATCAATAATATCATCCAATCCTGATTTTAACCTTTTAGCAAAGACCAAAGCGAATATCTTTGCATCGTTGTTTAACAGACTAATTGGTCTCCAATCCTCAATACTCAGTTTATTTTGTTTAGGAATCAATTTAATAAGACCTTGTCGAAGAGTTGTAGGAAATTCTCCTTTTCCTGTGGCTTCTACGAACATAGCCACTAGAAAAGGTGCTACTGACTTATTAAATACTTTATAGAATAACTTATCAGACCATCGTTCCAGGAGCTTTATTTTCTTTAAGCCAGTCGATGCGTTTCTGTTCCTCTGTTATCTAACCTCCTGGTCGCAGGCTGATTTAAAACTGTCATCAACGCATTTCATCTTCCTTCCATATCTCCAGAAACCGATCCACATCACTCTCATTTTCACATTCGGCTGCAAATAACACATTTTGAAATACCCTTAACATCTTCACATATCAGATAATTAATGTTAAGTTTACACGGGGAAGTCTCACACCTCCCATTAGTTCTTCTAACCCTTGTATCATTATCTCTGCATGTATCCCCCATGGGTCTACCAAAGGCGTCCGCAGCAGACCGCAAGCTGGCGACCATAGCAGGAAAGGAGGAGGAGGAGGAGCAGCCTGCAACAGTGAAGGAGGAGGAGGAGGACCAGCCTGCAACAGTGAAGGAGGAAGAGGAGGAGCCTGCAGCCGCAGTGAAGGAGGAGGAGGAGGAGTATGTGGTGGAGAAGGTTTTGGACCGCAGAGTGGTGAAGGGAAGAGTAGAGTTTCTGCTGAAATGGAAGGGGTTCTCAGAGTAAGTATGAGTCTATAATATTAATACTTGGTGTTCTTGGTCCTGATATATATAATATATTTACATATTGCAAATAAATGTCAGCATTGTATCACACCCTTGAATTTGAAGGTTTGGTATTTTGACTCTTAAGTTGCAGACCCACAAATAACCTTAGAAATAGAAAGAAGGACTAATAGGAATGATGAATTAGAGTGAGAATGGATTGTCTAAAAACAAAGTGTGAGGAGATGTTCTTCTGTCTGCACTCACCTTTCCAGTGAGGATAACACATGGGAGCCGCAAGACAACCTGGACCTGGACCTTATCACCGAGTACATGCAGAAACACGAGGAGGAGAAGAAGAAGAAGAAGAAGGATGGCAAGAGGAAAGGTGTCAGGGAGGCCTCGGGAGACTCAGAGGAGCGAGGGAGCAAGAGGAAGAAGGAGGAGGTGAGTGAAGGAAAGAGGTTACTCCAGACTGAGGACTCCCAGAAATCTAATCTCAATATTAATGAATGAACAAAGTTCACAAATCTCTTTTAGGATTTATATATTATACCGTAATTCCTCAAAGAAAAACCGGTAGTCATTAAACTCCGCCCTCTGATAGTGGCCGGGGGGGCAACACGGGCAAATAAATTCAGCTATTTAAAGCGCCGCCACACGCTCTCCTGAAAAAGATTAATGCAGACAGCAACATAGGACAATACATAACAACTTAACAACATAATGCACAGGACAACACACAGCACATGTGGTTACATGAAGGGATTTTTTTGAGGTGACTTGGGAGGGTGAAAAAAACAAAAGAAGTTTGAGGCAGTCAGTTCAAAGGGGGGGGGGGTAGGGTCTGTATGTATGGTGTGGGTAAGATAGTGAGGGTGTGTATGTGAAGTATGAGGCGTCAGACTGTCTTTGTTGTTACAGAAAATTCAGTTCAATTCAGCCTTGTCCTTGAGGAGAGATAAGCCAGTGTGCAGGAGAAGATAGTAAGGCCAGCTGCAAGTTGCTTTCCTGCTTGGGTGAAGGTGGGAGGGGGGCATTAAGACAATAATTTTAATCTAATTTAGGTTGATTCTGCAACATTTGTCCGGATCAATGTCCGTCAATCTCTCATCCTCAGCGTCATATGTGACTACAGTTCATGTAGTGAATTTGACAGTCATTCTACCTTCATTGTCAGTCCAGTCGGTGGTTACCCGGAGCAACTCCCCAGACTGGGCCCCGATGATGACAATCAGCCCTCTGATGTAAAACCTTCAGCTTCTCGTTCACTTTATTTAAGCACTCTTTAAGTTTCCTAGACAGCTTTTGGGTAAATTTACTGGCGGCTGTCTTACCAATTTTCCGATAAGTTAGGGAGATTCCAAGTCCGACGATCAGGAAGCCCCTTAACAAAATTCCAATTATCCATAAATCCTCAATGTCCTCCATAGACAAACATCCTAGCAGACCGCCTGCCAATTCTCCCACGAATCGCGAGCGTAGCCTGCAGTGAATGTCCCACTGAGGCAGGTTGGCTCACCCGGTGAAGCATGCCTGAGCGAGAAAATCTTCTCATTAGTGCTGCGTGACCAGTTGACCAATTCCATTTTGAATGTTTTCCAGGAAAACCGAAGCAGTGAGGTTAGAATAAAAAAGAGAAGTTTCCACACAACAAAAAATAGAAGCAAGCCAAGATAAGAGGGGGAGAGTAGGAAAAGCACAACTGCTCTCGACAGAAGCAGGAAGTTTGATTTAGCAACAACAGTGAGCTAAAACAAATTGCTAATGTCTATCAGGTACAATAGTTCCAACTTATTTACTGCAGTAGACCTAGTCCACCAACATAAAGACAACACGATAACCTCTACAGATACAAGTGCAATGTAAAAATCTGTGGGAAAATGTTACGTTTACAACTTTTCCCGGCACTAAAAATCCTGGATGATCCCCCATGTGTCACCGCCTGGCTAAAGACTGGCAATACAAAGGGAGGCCACACATGAATTGATCAAAAGTAGTTTATTTATCACAAACTAACCAACACTGGATGTTAAATTTCCCATAATGCAACTCCATAATGGGGATGTTGGCAGATAATTAAGAAAGGTAATGCATCAGTAACACTAAGTTCCACAGACATGCTCTAAATGTGGACGTAGTTTCTAGTTTAAAGCCCATGTTGCAGGTTTAATTTAGCAACAACTTTGTGCAATTTGCTTGTTGATAATAAATATTTGAACTGTTATTCATTGTATTTGATGGTGTTGGATATCGCAAAACTGAATATAATACGAAAAGTAGGCACTATTAGTGTTTTCTTCCCCCCACAATGCATTGCATGACGTCACGTTGGGGAGAAAACAGAGCAGCCTCTGTTGTCTTTGCCGCTGGTCTGGCCTAACGTGGCTTCTGGTCTTTTAATATTAACAGTCTATGGTCTAGACCGAGTCCAGGTGACTTTATTATGTTTATAATAATATTGGAGGGAAAGTGAAACACTTCTTAGACGGGAATGTTGTTCAACTTTTCACAAGTTTAGACAGCTAGCTAACTCTATGCCGCCGGACGTTAGCACAACAGCGTTAGCCTAGCCTGCTAGGTAAATATTACGACTGCCTTTGGTGTTTCTTATATATGCGTCCATGTTGTCAACACAATACCTGTGGCGTTAGTGCACCTTTGTACCATAATTGTATTGAATGAAATAGGATGAATCCCAAATCTCCATCTTACCCCTTACACCTGCCCCTTACCCCTACCCCTTGGTCCTTGAAAGCAAGGGGTAGGGGTGAAAACATCCCCCTATGAAATGGGACACCACTTGGTTCCATTACCAAACAGTATCGATCACAAACTTCCAAGATGCTGTCTCTGTCTGTTGTGTGGGTTTTGACAACAGTGTCATAGGCATTTATATATTTTATATATTTTTTTTATAGTTATTTTATGTTCACTTTGGTGGTGCAGAGACAGATGTTCTAATCTGTGTAGTACTTAGGTCTGTTTGCAATACATATGTGTATATAAACACATGGTGTGTTGTATATTTGTTTCAGTTATTGTTTTGAATGTCACTGATGTTCAGAAAAACATTTTGTTTACTACAATCTGTCTTTATTGCTGATAAATTAAACATAACAGGCAAAAACATTACATAAAATGATGTTACGGAACCATTATCAACTATTAGAACCATACCTAACATGTCACACACATAAAAAGGCTTCAAATGTGTAAAACTAAAGAAACACACAAGACCACAAACAAACAAATGAACTACAGCTGTTCTGATATTCCAGACCAGTCTGATGCCTGTTGGCCAGTAACCCCCCCCCCCCCCCCACATATCATCAGTATCAAAACCAACAATATATAAGTGCATGAACAGGAATTAATTAAAGGAATTAAATACAAATGATTACAATAATACAGTACCAATGCAATAATGAATGGGTACAACATGAACACATGATTTAAGAAACTTCTGCTCGTTTTCAGCTGTTGGGTTTCCTCCGGCGTCCCTGTGTGATACAGGGCGGTATATGTAAAGCACGTAGCGATGTATCATAGACCGTTAAGATTAATATATACAGTCTATGCGATGTATACAGTCCATTCAAGGCAGAGAAATGCGGGACTGTTGTGCAAATCAACGTTAACGTTTTTTTCATTCACTGTCTATGGTTCCTAGGGACATACACCCCTTACCCCTCGATCGGAAAAAAAGTAATGGGACAGCACTAAGTCTCACGTGAACGTGCAAGACGTAGGGGTAAGATAGAGAAATGAGATTCAGCCTAAGCTTAGCTCCTACGACATGGTGGGTTTTTGTTACGTTACACACAAAGCTAACTGGCTATAGTTAGCCTGTACGTATGCTAGCGGATTTAGCTAACGTGTTACGTTACACACAAAACTTACTGGCTATAGTTAGCCTGTATGTATGCTAGCGGATATAGCTAATGTGCTACGTTACACACAAAGCTAACTGGCTATAGTTAGCCTGTACTTATGCTAACGGATATAGCTAACGTTGGGTAGCCAGCAAGCAACTTCGACAGGAGAGTTTTTGGCGAGCTAACCATGACAGTGTTGTCGCCAACAATCAATCAGCAGTGATGTTTGAAATGGAGACACGCATATCGTTTCTGTTCCCGGAGATCCTGGACATTATTTTCATTTATGACGTTAAAGACAAATGAAGTGTAGCCCGAGTGTGCGCGGCCTGGAGAGACGCGTCCTACCACAAGTCTGTGTGGAAGCCGAGCTACATCGGCGGCGAGCAGTCTGCAGACCAGGGGAATGAAGTTCAGATTCTCAGTTTAAGACCAAGTCTGAGTTACAGCATTCATTGAAAGCCAGGACTGGTGTGGATGTTTCAACCTTATAGACAACAGACTCGGACAAGCCTAAAAGGCTGAGACTTTGTTCCCCAATGTTACGTCATCGCCAAATTGACTTAACTCTTTGGTGCCGGATGCTTCGCGACGACACATCTACCGCCGGTTACTGCGTTGCGCAACTTTGAACCTCCTGCCGGCTGCTGCGTGGCGCAGCACAGCATTTTGTATTCGTCGGTCTTTTCATGACGCGTGCAGCAGTGAACGCACTGTCATTGGTTCAAATACACATGAGGCGGGTCTTGTTGGCCATTTAAAGCCATGTGACCACTAAAATGTACTGTAGTTTGCTGAAAATCATGTCAATCAACCA
>JAQOOF010000265.1:0-39945 GCA_029931835.1 Etheostoma nigrum
TTCCCCCGCGACCCGACTCCGGATAAGCGGATGAAGATGGATGGATGGATTTACACATAAGAAGAAAACATACGTATGTGTTTTTATAATATCCGTATCAGTTATCTCAGACATTCTCAGACTCAGTCATATCTGCTGTTAAAAACAGCTGTCATTAAAAAAAGAAGGGATTTTTGCTGTTGACATTTGTTATCTCCTCACAGTTGTGGGGTAGTGACCACATCAATGATTAATAAATGCATAACTGTCACAGTGAGCACCATTTTCCCACTTGACAGGAGATGAGACAGCGAGTGTAGTTCTGTAAACTTTGGGCACTTGAAGAATGACAAAGCCCTACAGCTGTGCATCCAGCTCCATCCATCTTCATGAAACACTTGGTTAATCCAAATGCCTCTGGCCAACAGGAGTGTTGGCTGGAATGTTTTTTCAGCTGTTTATGCTTGTGTTTTTTTCATAACTACACAAGTAGTGGCTTAATCTCATAAAGAAACAATTAACAATCTTCTCTTTGTCACATTACAACAGCTGGGATGACCTGGGCTGGGCGGCCTGCGGCCTCCGCGGGGGTATTTGTTAGTCACTTGTTGAGGATGGATTAACTTGGAAAAGGCATTTGACTCGTACTGTAAACTCAGGGCCCCCGTATTAGGTCAGCTCGTTTTCCGCTGCAGAGGCAGATGAGGTTGACTTTGCAAAGGATGTATGGGTGAGTGGGGAGGAAGAAAGTGGATGGGTCAAGTGGGCCAATAGCAGGTAGTCACCAGCTTGGTGAATGAGCAATGATGAACTGTATCTGTTCTGCTCACAGCTTATTGTTGAAGTAGTTTGACACTGTAAAAGCTGTAAATGTAAAAGTGGTTCCAATGGGAGCCCATGTTGCTTTCTGTTGCTGTGGTGATGCTGGCACTTGTTGCGTTACTGTATGAACAACAGCAATATATGATCCACAAATCTCATTATGCACAGAAACCTGTCAGGGGAATTTTTATTAAAAGAAATTTGTGCAAACATTTTTAACTAAACACACCTCAATTAGTGATGTTTCTGTCATTCCTGAAAAATGTGGAAAGAACATGGAGAGTTTCAAATACTGATACTGAAGCTGCTGAATCATTTGTCATGCTACAGTAATACAGAGTAAAGAGCTGGTGTGTAAACACTGTGGAGGATGGATGAGGTCATACTTAATATTTAAAAGCCAAAACTGTTTAATTTTGGTTACAGCTAGCTTACTATACTATTATTATTTAGACAACTTGGACCCACAAAGGCAGGCAGGCAGGCCATTGCATTTCCCCTACAACTTGCATCCTTCCTTCCCTGGTTCCTTGCGTTCCAGTTTGTATTATTCTGTCCTGTTTCTCTCTGGTAATAAATGTATCTGTGTTAATGACAGCAGCTTCCTAAAATATGGTGCTCATCTTAATATCAGGGAGCTGAAAGCCAACTGAAACTGAAGACTGAAGCAAGTTTTGAAATCTTTCATAACTGCTTCCTTGGGCACTTTGTGTCTCATGTGAGTTTAAATGATGCTGTGGTAAATCTTTCTGGTAAATCCCATAATAGCTACTCACAACTCCCCGCAAGTATCCAAAGCAGTAGTTTGCAGCTCCATGTTTTCAGTTGGCCAGTTTAGAAAACTGCCATGTGAAAGATCGGCGGTTTGGAATATTAAGCGCTAACTGGCTGCATTGGTTGGCCGGATCATTTCTACCCAGCTGTCCACAGGGGATCAGAGGATAATTTACCCTTTCAACACATGGCCCACACTTTGATGTGCACACCACCATGGTAACATCCTCAACTAGCTTCAGCGTGTAGAACAACTGCCCTGGGACACACTGTGAGCAGAACCAGCTCACACTTTAAACACTGAAATGATATTGATATGCCTGGGGTGAAGAACCAAAATATATGTTGCCATGTCTGCAGTCCTTCATGCTAATTGATTATGCCAGATTTTCATACTGGGTAAAATGTTTATGATGGTTGTTCCCATTAAAACTGCCCACCTTCTGTAGACCAGGAGCTTATTTTGGATGGCGAAACACGTTGAATATTATATATATATCTCATTCTATATAAAATGTACCACATGCATTAAAGGCATTTTATATACATATTCCGTAAAAGACGAGTGCCTTGGCTTTTTCCTTGATGTCTACTGGATTTGTTAATGCCACCTGCCAGAAAACCGCCATTTTTATCACTACTATAAGTTCCAAGACGCTCTCCCATCGCTTCCATTCTTCACCGCTTATTTTGGTTGTTGCATTTGGCTGTGAGAGTCAGTTGAGGGGAGTTTTCTGCATCACAATAAGACACATTTAATTCATTTTGCACCTCAAAAGTTCCATCCCTCTTTAAATTTCCTGTGTTGTTTTTAATGCACTTTTTTGAAGTTATTCTGTTAAGGCTATAGGAACTGTTGCTGTTGTAAAGGTGTAAAGCCCAATGAGATATTGAGCCATATCAATAAACTTGACTGGAGTATGACTAGACCGTTGCCCCTGTTGGAAGAAGTTGTGCACTGTGGGATAGAACTGCATTGTACCTCAGGATCAAAGCAGCTGTTAAACAATAGGCGGCCCTGATAGGCTTGGATGTTTAGGTACCTGCGGGGTCTTAAAAATAAAAATGTAAGGCTTGAAAAAGTCTTATAGCTTTAGTTCATAACTTTTGATATTAATTAACGTCTGTTACATTCAAGCCGTTGCTTAATGCGTTGCTACAAATCTATTTAACACAACTCTCTCTGTATTTCTCAGTGTGACTATGTTCACAAGATTGTGGTGTCCGGTGACTTTCAGAAGAGTCCATCATGTTTTTTCAATCCTCTGTGTCTTCCTTGGCTACTAGCAACTGTGTGGAGGAGGGGTGGGGGTGGTGCGTGGTCACGGAAGGCTTGTATCATGTGGACGTGCCGGCTGTTTTGTCATTACTTAGAATTCCTCATGGGGGTGACAGACACTACACACTATAGCTTTAAATTGGCTGAAGTGTTGTGTTCTTGGCCTTAAATAATTTTAAACAGTTCTTAATCTCTGTACGTCCATATAACATGAAGTGTAATGCTAATTGAAATGTTTTGTTTAAATTCTGTGGTGTTGTAGTTCTTTCTTTTGCTTATCCAAATATAAATTGCTGTATATGTACAGATTATTATTACTCCATGTGCACAGTGAAGTGTTCACAGGTGTAAATGGAATAAATTCTGTCTCTGTTTTTGTTGGATGCCACACTGGAACGCTACCTGAAACTTGGGCTATAATGTGAATACACTATTTACTTTGCAGGTACGTTTGTGACTCTGCATATCGTTGTACTTTTATGTTGTGATATAGATTGTAGATTTTGTTAATAAAGGTATCAAAAAGGTATTCTTAAGGTCTTGGTAAAACCTGCAGTAAACCTGACCTGGTCACTTACATTTTCTCTGATTGGCTGACACCACTGACCTTCCTTTCAGAAGCTCAGTTTTTTATTCACAGGTTATGGATACGTTGTTCCATGAACTGCTAGACGGTGTGTTGGTATTGTTGTTGTACATACATCATCTGGACGACACTGTGGGGTTATCAGGTTTGCGAGCCAGACAACCTTTTGGCTCACAGTAAGTCATTATGTAAGTCATTATACAGTGAAGTGTTCCCAGGTGTAACTGGAGTAAATGTTCTAACTATAACTAACTAACTATCTATAAATAGTTTTTGTTGGACGCCACACTGGATCCCTACCTGAACCTTGGGCTACAGACTCTGTTTACTTTGAGACCTTTTCTACTGTGGCTCCTCGGGAGATGCAACACAACGAGAGATGAGCAGACACTGGCAAAAATAACTGTACCTGCAAGGACAGGCACCCACAAACTCCCACCGACAGGCCAAACATGTCTAATTTACGTCTCTCACGCTGGCCTTAATCTTGATGTTTTCATCCAGGGGTAGAAATAATTAGCGCTGACATTTGCTTTTGCATCAACATTCCAAAGTTGACAAGTTGCTTCCCTCAGACTGAAAATGCAATGACCATGTGTGTTTGCGCTGCCGTTTCCCACGCTACTTTTGCTTTTCACGGTTGCCTGCGACGTTTAAAATCTGTCCATGCGCGCACCTTTCGCACATATGTTCGACAGTTTGTGTCATCTCCAGAAAGACGCAAACTGAAAAACACATGGTTGCTATGTAGCGTGGTGGCGTGGTGAAGTAGCAGCTTCACGCTCCCTCTCAGACTCTGCAACATGCACTGAATTGTGGCACACAACTGCAAACTGTCTGCACCCACCAGGCCCGCATGTTATTCTGAGTCTAACATGAGCTTTCTGCACACAAGCTGACACATACTGAATGAAAGAAACACTCATGACATTTCAAAACTTATTGTTAACTGAGTACTGTGTATGCTAAACCTGCAGTTTCAACATAAATAGACAGTTTCACTGATTCGTGCTGTATTTATGCTTCTGGGTGGCTTATATAATCTTACCTGATTACTAAACCTTTGCATATTTCCTGATCCAAATTAGTAGAGCAAGATACAATTAAAAGTGCTTAAATGGGCAAAAGAACTAAGATCTTAAATCTGTTCTCACCTCTGTTCTCTCCTCTAAAGTAGAAAAAATTAATAATTGATTTAGACTGTGTGTTTATAAGCTAAGAAAGACTCAAAATATAATGTAGATTATTTTTGATTGTTCACATTGTAGTCTTTTCTGAATACTCTCCTCTCCTCATTATCTATTTTCCTGTGTTCCTACATTTTACTCTTTTTTTTCACGAGTGTCTTTCTTTCTGTCTCAATAAGTTATATTCTGATTACTTCCCACATGCACCCCTTCATCTCTTCCTCGTAGACTGTCTTCTTGAATAAAGGTTTAATTATCACAACTGTAACTTAGCTAAATTAGACTCCCAGCTTAACCACAATGGCCTGACTGTTGTTTTTGCATGGGCAGACAAACCCCATGGTCAAAATACATCCTTAAAATGCTGAATCTAAATCTGTCTAAAGACTGTGGTACAAACAACCTGCCCCGACCTGCAACTGAATTTAATGGGTGACATTTGGCAGAGACACCAAAAACCTGTAACATTTGCTGGACTGGCGGTTCTTTAAGGAGTCAATGATGGGTTAATCCTGGTTAATTTGTATTCTAAATGTATAGTAAAGGTATCAGCAAGAATTGTACAGAGTAATGCTCCTCCATTGTAGGAGACTATGTAAGACTGTTCCGTAAAATGCCTTGCTCAAGAGCACATGGCAGTGCACAGGAGGTGAACTGGCACCTCTCCAGCTAACAGTCCACACTCACACAACACTTTGGTCCATACAGGGACTTGAAACAGCGACCCACTGGTTCCCAACCCAACTCCCTACGGACTGAGCTACTGCCACAAATATGACACTAAAGGAGACTTTTTGCGTCAGTAATAAACGCCACCTGACCAAGCATCGCTTTTTGACGCGCTGGGAGTGAGGATGTGTTGTAGTGCCATGCAGAATATATTCAGCTTGTGCAATCCAGGCCATGTTGGTAACAAGGGATGTTAGAGGGATTCCTGTAGTTTACTGTAGCTGGTGTACAACCACTGACTGAGATGCAATGATCGGCTCGTCATGAGCCGTTCATCATCATTGTTGTCGTCTCCGCACAACATGAAGAAGATGATGATCCCCTGTGAAAACCTTCTTTGAGTCACACGTCTTCCCAAGACAGTGTAGGTGTCTGTACAGTGCTCACTCCTGCCACATTCATGTGGTTGGAGGCAGCCAGGCAAAAGCGTCTCAGCGTCAATCATACAGGTGCGTGTTGTGTTTACCCAAGTCCCACAGCGAGAAGTGTCAGTCTCCATACACAGGCTGTATCCGTGGCAGCGTTGTCTGCTGACAGGAGGAACAGTGTGACAAAACAGCAGGGAGATTGGCATCCATCTCGGCCCCCCAGGCGCTCTGCTTGACGCTGTACACATCGCTGGATGCTTTAAATTCCTCACCCTAGAAGAACTGTCTTCCTTATCTTTCTCCAAACCTTGTTCTGTCTTCTGATTGGAAAGCTGTCAGAGTGCAGCTTTTTTTTGTCATACAGTAGGGTGGATATTTAGAAATAGGCGAAAGGAGGGGTCTGCATGGATACTGTTCAGAGCAATGTACGCACATGTTTAGGTCCAAAATGATGCAACTATAAGATATTCTTTTACACAGAAATGAAGGCCTCCTGCAGTGAAGCTCACATTTCCTGATCTTTCCTCTGCTTACTGTTTCTCTCTCTCTCTCCCTCTCTCTCTCTCTCTCTCTCATCTTGCTGTCACTCACTCACTCACACACACACAAAAACACAAACACACACACACACACACACACAAATGTAAAAGTTAAGCGTAAGATTTCTTTCCCCACCATCAGACCTGCCTGCAAAGTCAGATCAAGCAGATGGCAAGTGCTTAGCATAAAGGGCTTGAAACTGAATCTGTGGGGCACCTGCACCACGGAGGCCAGGCTTCAAGTGAAAACCAATACCGTCCCTTCAAATGTGACCAGGAAACCAGAGCACTAATAGCCCCTCGACAATGGACAAACTGGGAGAGATCGGCGTGGCTTCTCTCTCTTTTGGAATCAGCATGAATGAGGTGATTATGGCGTTTGGTGTGGAGCTGGTAGGATAGCATCTGTATGGACACGGCCTGAAGGAGCTGTATGGATATAAGGTTATATTTCTTCTTATGTAATACTTCACACACGTCACTGGTACAGATGGGGTAACACTCTTGACCTCAGATTTGGGCTTTTTACAGATTTTGTTTGGAGAGTGCATAATGTCACACACGGTATGATGATGCTGCCCTGCCAGAGTAAATAGCAGAAACTAAAGCATTCAGGGTTTCTGGCAATGACAAAACGTCATTACAATTCCTTTCATCTGGAAGCATATAATATATTTATTTATTTATTTACAGATTCAAGGTCCAGATAAAAAAAAGTACACTCAACACATTACAAAAGGGGTTCAGAGCAAACACAAACATAAATACATATAGACAAACTGATCCCCAAAAATATCACAAAAGAAACACACATACATACAAATCTACAAATTGCAATGCCCACATAAAACAGGTTCAGGTGCGTGTTCCAGTGATTCCATAGTTTTGACGAATATCTAGTATCACTAAGTGCAGTATTGATTATAGCATTTAAAATTGTATTTTTTTGTACATTTTGGGCATAACATTTCATTCAAAAGTACAAACGTAAAGGTCATGGTGGTGCAAGAGTAAAAGTCAGGGGATCACCAAAATTAGGATTCGTCCTCTGGGGACCATAAATGTCTGTAGAAAATTCCTTTTTAATCTGTCAAATAGAGAGAAACACTACTGGACTAAAGTAGTGGCCCAACTGACAGACCAACAATTCCGTCTCTAGAGCCATGACGCTGGCTAGCATGGCTAAAATACACCGGCCTCCGTATTCATGTGTGAACTCAGTCTAAATGGGAAGTATTTATTTTATATATATATTTATATATGTATGTATATACAGTATATCTTTATATATGTATATATATATATATATATATATATATATATACACTCAATCCAAACTGAATGTCAGAATGGGAAAGAAAGGTGATTTAAGCAATTTGGAGCGTGGCATGGTTGTTGGTGCCAGACGGGCCGGTCTGAGTATTTCACAATCTGCTCAGTTACTGGGATTTACACCCACAACCATTTCTAGGGTTTACAAAGAATGGTGTGACAAGGGAAAAACATCCAGCATGCAGCAGTCCTGGGGGGGAAATACCTCGTTGATGCTAGAGGTCAGAGGAGAATGGGCCGACTGATTCAAGCTTATAGAAGAGCAACTTTTGACTGAAATAACAACCGAGGTATGCAGCAAAGCATTTGTGAAGCCACAACACGCACAACCTTGAGGTGGATGGTCTACAACAGCAGAAGACCCCCCCGGGTACCACTCATCTCCACTACAAATAGGAAAAAGAGGCTACAATTTGCAAGAGCTCACCAGACAGTTGAAGACTGGAAAAATGTTGCCTGGTCTGATGAGTCTGGTTTCTGTTGAGACCTTCAGATGGTAGAGTCAGAATGAGAACATGGATCCATCATGCCTTGTTACCACTGTGCAGGCTGCTGGTGGTGTAATGGTGTGGGGGAGGTTTTCTTGGCACACTTTAGGCCCCTTAGTGCCATTGGGCATGGTTTAAATGCCCCGCCCTACCTGAGCATTGTTTCTGACCATGTCCATCCCTTAATGGCCACCATGTACCCGTCCTCTGATGGCTACTTCCAGCAGGATAATGCACCATGTCACAAAGCTCACATCATTTACAATTGGTTTTTTGAACATGACGATGAGTTCACTGGACTAAAAGGGCCAGCTCACCAGATCTCAACCCAATAGAGCATCTTTGGCAGAGATGGCAAAAGTACTCACTTTCCGTACTTAAGTAGAAGTACAGATACTTGGTTAAAAAATACTCTGGTAAAGTGGAAGTACTGATTAAACGTCTTTACTCAAGTAAAAGTAACAAAGTACAGGTTTAGAAATTTACTTAAAGTATAAAAGTAAAAGTAGCCTTGCGAATGGCCATTTTTTATGCAAAGCTACCTGGAGCACACACATGTTACTAGAGAGATGCTGAGGAACTTCAGTGGACATGGAGGACATGTCTTTATATGGCAATGGCTACATTTTAAATGGATGTCTGCCAACAGGCCTAAAACATCACATATATGATTATTGTGACAGAAACTCCAAGTTAATAAGATTTTGACTCATTAGCATATGAATTCAGATTCTGTGAGGATTCACAGATCCAGTTTCTATTTGTAATTTCCCCCTTAACATTTTAATGAATTTACATGTATGTGTGTGTGCTCAAATATGGCTTCTGGAAAGAAAATAAAGGATTCAAATATGAATGACTAAACAGACATTAATGAAGAAGTTCCCCAGCACATTGGCCAGGAGTCCTTCTTGATGCCTACTGTTAACATCTCTTTCATCTAAGGCTGAGGATGATGGGAACGTCTTGCTGCTTGTCTGCTGAATCTTTGGGATCTCTGTTTTCTTCATTTTCAATCATGTCGCCGTCCATGCTACTATGTGCTAACATTAGCGCCATCAAGCAGCAATGATTTGCTGTGAATTAATGCAGAATGCCGAATCTGATGAGTTGTCTTAGTCGTGCGTCAAATGAAACGTACAGTAGATATATTCCCATCCATTTAAATTTAGATTTAGAACTATAGACCAATAACAGGCTTAAGTGAACTGACAACATGAGTTATATGACTTACAGTTCTCAAAGACGCACACACACACACAATCTCAGCTGATTATCCTCCGGACAGCTGGTCTTTTTTTCTTTTCTGTCACTTTTTTCTCCGTGTGGCGCGCACCCGCTCGCGATGTGTGGCGCGTGTGCGCGCTATTTACCGACATGAAAACCTCTCGTACAAACTAAAGTAACGAGCCAATTTTATAAAATGTAAGGAGTAGAAAGTACCGATATTTGTGTTAAAATGTAAGGAGTAGAAGTAAAAAGTAGTCACAAAAATAAATAGTAAAGTAAAGTAAAAATATCAGAAAAATCTACTTGAGTACAGTAACGAAGTATTTGTACTTCGTTACTTCCCATCTCTGATCTTTGGGATGTGGTGGAACGGGAGCTTCGTGCCCTGGATGTGCATCCCACAAATCTCCATCAACTGGAAGATGCTATCCTCTCAATATGGGACGACATTTCTAAAGAATGCTTTCAGCACCTTGTTGAACCAATGCCTCGTAGAATTAAGGCAGTTCTGAAGGAGAAAGGGGGTCAAACACAGTATTAGTATGGTGTTCCTAATAATCCTATAAGTGAGTGTATATACAGTATGTATATATACAGTATAGTATATACAGTATATGCGTGTATATGTATACAGTATATATGTACACTACCGGTCAAAAGTTTGGGGTCACATAGAAATTCCCATTGCACTCCATTGTAGACAGAATGCCAGCTGAGATCAGTTGCATTGTTTTTTTAACCAGGGCAGTAATCAGATTACATTACAGTGGGTACGGAAAGTATTCAGACCCCTTTAAATTTTTCACTCTTTGTTTCATTGCAGCCATTTTCCAAAAATCAAAAAAGTTCATTTTATTTCTCAGTAATGTACACTCAGCACCCCATCTTGGACAGAAAAAAACAGAAATGTAGAAATTTTTGCAAATTTATTAAAAAACAAAAACTGAAATATCACATGGTCATAAGTATTCAGACCCTTTGCCGTGACCCTCATATGTAACTCGGGTGCTGTCTATTTCTTCTGATCATCCTTGAGATGGTTCTACACCTTCATTGGAGTCCAGCTGTGTTTGATTATACTGATTGGACTTGATTAGGAAAGCCACACACCTGTCTATATAAGACCTTACAGCTCACAGTGCATGTCAGAGCAAATGACAATCATGAGGTCAAAGGAACTGCCTGAGGAGCTCAGAGACAGAATTGTGGCAAGGCACAGATCTGGTCAAGGTTACAAAAAAATTTCTGCTGCACTTAAGGTTCCTAAGAGCACAGTGGCCTCCATAATCCTCAAATGGAAGACGTTTGGGACGACCAGAACCCTTCCTAGAGCTGGCCGTCCGGCCAAACTGAGCTATCGGGGGAGAAGAGCCTTGGTGAGAGAGGCAAAGAAGAACCCAATGGTCACTGTGGCTAAGCTCCAGAGATGCAGTCGGGAGATGGGAGAAAGTTGTAGTAAGTCAACCATCACTGCAGCAATCCACCAGTCGGGGCTTTATGGCAGAGTGGCCCGAAGGAAGCCTCTCCTCAGTGCAAGACACATGAAAGCCCGCATGGAGTTTGCTAAAAAACACCTGAAGGACTCCAAGATGGTGATAAATAAAATCCTCTGGTCTGATGAGACCAAGATAGAACTTTTTGGCCTTAATTCTAAGCGGTATGTGTGGAGAAAACCAGGCACTGCTCATCACCTGTCCAATACAGTCCCAACAGTGAAGCATGGTGGTGGCAGCATCATGCTGTGGGGGTGTTTTTCAGCTGCAGGGACAGGACGACTGGTTGCAATCGAGGGAAAGATGAATGCGGCCAAGTACAGGGATATCCTGGACGAAAACCTTTTCCAGAGTGCTCTGGACCTCAGACTGGGCCGAAGGTTTACCTTCCAACAAGACAATGACCCTAAGCACACCGCTAAAATAACGAAGGAGTGGCTTCACAACAACTCCGTGGCTGTTCTTGAATGGCCCAGCCAGAGCCCTGACTTAAACCCAATTGAGCATCTCTGGAGAGACCTGAAAATGACTGTCCACCAACGTTTACCATCCAACCTGACAGAACTGGAGAGGATCTGCAAGGAGGAATGGCAGAGGATACCCAAATCCAGATGTGAAAAACTTGTTGCATCTTTCCCAAAACGACTCATGGCTGTATTAGATCAAAAGGGTGCTTCTACTAAATACTGAACAAAGGGTCTGAATACTTATGACCATGTGATATTTCAGTTTTTGTTTTTTAATAAATTTGCAAAAATTTCTACATTTCTGTTTTTTTCTGTCCAAGATGGGGTGCTGAGTGTACATTACTGAGAAATAAAATGAACTTTTTTGATTTTTGGAAAATGCCTGCAATGAAACAAAGAGTGAAAAATTTAAAGGGGTCTGAATACTTTCCGTACCCACTGTATGTGCTTACATAATAGTAAAATGGTTCTCCAATGTTTTTCTAGTATTTTATTTTTAAATGATAGATTGGTACACAGAATGTGCCTTTGGAGCATTGGATGAATGGTTGCTGGTAATGGGCAATGTAGATATTGCATTAAAGATCAGCCCCCCCACCCAAATTAGCAGGTATTCTGTCTATAATGGAGTGGTATGGACATGTAGAAGTGACCCCATACTTTTGACCGGTAGTGTATATATGTATGTATATATGTACGTATGTATATATTTTAAAGCAATAGAGTATGTATGCTTTATAATATTATAACTATAGACTTATAAGTTACATTGTAGCATTGTACATTTTTTTTTTTTTCCATAACATCTATGTCTATCTATGTATCCATCCATCTATACATATATGTCTCTTTTTTTTTAACCAAACCAGAATTCATTGATTTGTGATTTACACCCCGGCAGGAAGGCATTGCGCCAATTATGCGTTCTGGCTCCCAGGCCACTCCCAGTCATTCAGTCTTAGCCCCTTTAGAGGGAGAACCTCAGGCTTTAGTCCTTATTCTGTCCACAGATTAGGAAAAGACACAGCCCCATATGCCTCATTGTGTGCTGGATTAGACCGGCCTCCATTCAGCCAAACCTTGAGAGTAACCCCTTGTCTGCTTCTCCGCCATTGGAAGCAAACCAATTAGAATCAATTGGCTGTATTCTCTGGGGTGATTAGCATACATGCTCCGCTTGTGGAGCTTTGACAGTTATTGAAGCTGTCCGGTTTGAGTGCCGTCTGTATGGCTGCTTCGCCACCTTGCTAACCACGGGTGATAATAATGAGGACTAATGAGCCGGTTTGAAATGGGAAATGAAAAAAGGCTATGAATCTATGTGTCAGAAATGTGTGTTTCAGAAAGATTTCTCAGTGAGATGGGAGACTGAATATCTCTGTTTTATTTACAGTGGGTACGGAAAGTATTCAGACCCCTTTAAATTTTTCACTCTTTGTTTCATTGCAGGCATTTTCCAAAAATCAAAAAAGTTCATTTTATTTCTCAGTAATGTACACTCAGCACCCCATCTTGGACAGAAAAAAACAGAAATGTAGAAATTTTTGCAAATTTATTAAAAAACAAAAACTGAAATATCACATGGTCATAAGTATTCAGACCCTTTGTTCAGTATTTAGTAGAAGCACCCTTTTGATCTAATACAGCCATGAGTCGTTTTGGGAAAGATGCAACAAGTTTTTCACATCTGGATTTGGGTATCCTCTGCCATTCCTCCTTGCAGATCCTCTCCAGTTCTGTCAGGTTGGATGGTAAACGTTGGTGGACAGTCATTTTCAGGTCTCTCCAGAGATGCTCAATTGGGTTTAAGTCAGGGCTCTGGCTGGGCCATTCAAGAACAGCCACGGAGTTGTTGTGAAGCCACTCCTTCGTTATTTTAGCGGTGTGCTTAGGGTCATTGTCTTGTTGGAAGGTAAACCTTCGGCCCAGTCTGAGGTCCAGAGCACTCTGGAAAAGGTTTTCGTCCAGGATATCCCTGTACTTGGCCGCATTCATCTTTCCCTCGATTGCAACCAGTCGTCCTGTCCCTGCAGCTGAAAAACACCCCCACAGCATGATGCTGCCACCACCATGCTTCACTGTTGGGACTGTATTGGACAGGTGATGAGCAGTGCCTGGTTTTCTCCACACATACCGCTTAGAATTAAGGCCAAAAAGTTCTATCTTGGTCTCATCAGACCAGAGGATTTTATTTATCACCATCTTGGAGTCCTTCAGGTGTTTTTTAGCAAACTCCATGCGGGCTTTCATGTGTCTTGCACTGAGGAGAGGCTTCCTTCGGGCCACTCTGCCATAAAGCCCCGACTGGTGGATTGCTGCAGTGATGGTTGACTTACTACAACTTTCTCCCATCTCCCGACTGCATCTCTGGAGCTTAGCCACAGTGACCATTGGGTTCTTCTTTGCCTCTCTCACCAAGGCTCTTCTCCCCCGATAGCTCAGTTTGGCCGGACGGCCAGCTCTAGGAAGGGTTCTGGTCGTCCCAAACGTCTTCCATTTGAGGATTATGGAGGCCACTGTGCTCTTAGGAACCTTAAGTGCAGCAGAAATTTTTTTGTAACCTTGACCAGATCTGTGCCTTGCCACAATTCTGTCTCTGAGCTCCTCAGGCAGTTCCTTTGACCTCATGATTGTCATTTGCTCTGACATGCACTGTGAGCTGTAAGGTCTTATATAGACAGGTGTGTGGCTTTCCTAATCAAGTCCAATCAGTATAATCAAACACAGCTGGACTCCAATGAAGGTGTAGAACCATCTCAAGGATGATCAGAAGAAATAGACAGCACCCGAGTTACATATGAGGGTCACGGCAAAGGGTCTGAATACTTATGACCATGTGATATTTCAGTTTTTGTTTTTTAATAAATTTGCAAAAATTTCTACATTTCTGTTTTTTTCTGTCCAAGATGGGGTGCTGAGTGTACATTACTGAGAAATAAAATGAACTTTTTTGATTTTTGGAAAATGGCTGCAATGAAACAAAGAGTGAAAAATTTAAAGGGGTCTGAATACTTTCCGTACCCACTGTATACAAGCCTAGAACGAGTCTAGATTTGATAAGCTTTATTCTTAAATTAAATCAAATATCCTACACTAAAGAGAATGTGCAATACTGAATAAACCTTCCAAGTGTCTAACAACATTATGACAAGGATCCCTACAGAGACAGACCTTTTTAAAACCTCGTTGAGACCTTTCGGCTTAATCAGAAACAGCTCTGAAGTCACTAGCGCTAAACCCACCAGACTCCATTTAAAAAAAACAATACTTTTAGCGTGTATAGAGGCAACATATTTACACATGTTTTGGTTGAACCATGTGTTCAACCAAAACTAGAATTGTGATGGTTGGAAAAGTGAAAAGACGACCGAAAACGGCTTTTCATAATTTTTTGTTTCTGTTGACTTTGAAGGAAGTGTATTTTACGATGCTAATATGTTCATTTACATGGAGCCTGGTGGCTTTAGGGAACGCAATTTTGATCTTTAAAAAAAGGATTTTACTCTTTAACAGAAAGGTTGACCTCCTTAGAAATCCTTTTCATAATGTTGTCAGAATAATAACCTGAGTCTGTCAGCGGGAAAACGATTACTTTAGTGAACATAAATACGAGCTGGACAGTTGTCCTATTAACTTCCATTGTAGCTTGTTTCTCTGCTGCTGACTGCAGTGAGCTCTCTTAGTACTGGACCAATGTCAAAGATTGTTGTTCCCATCAGTCACTTAGACACAGAAACATAGGAGCATAGGGTCCAGGTGGAACAAAATCAGAGGTACTCTTCAAGTGATGGTGTGATATGCAATATGGACACAAATATAATTAGGCTAACTTAGAGCGCTTTGACATGTCCGACAGGTTTGACCTGAAAGAGCTGGTCAACATTTTGTCAATGGCAGATAATGGAGAGTTCCTCCAGTCACACATACTCCATTGTAAGTGTTTCAATACACAGTACAGATGGACCTAATAATACTAATTAAAAAAACATCATGAAATACAACTTTCAGTCACAGACATTGTTTTCTTAGACAGTTCGGTAATTAAACCAATTGTATTTCCTCCACCAATGGATGAATGTCATTAAATGCTAAACTGCCAAAGGGTATTAACTGGAAAACTAATGACCAGCTAATTAAAAGACAATATTGCTTCCACTGAATACAAAATGTGTCAATAACACAGTAGTCATTTGAAAAAGGAGCCCTTAGCTCATTGGCTTCACATTGACTGGGATCTGTGCTGGCTGATAATGTGGATCCAGTGGCCTCTGGCAGGAATGCAGGCATAATGAATCATGGGAGCCCTCAAGAGGATAGTCCAATGGATGTTTTCCAGCTGATCTTCATTAGCCACCATCCAGCTGAAACATCTGTCACTGGAGTGCTTGGCACTGTCCCATGGTAATTAGTGAGCTGCCTGCAACAGGTTCGGCTGGAAGATAAACAGGATGCAAGCAGAGTCGAAGGCATGCACACAGCAGCTCTGAATGGCCAGCGCCAATCAGATAGCTTCAGCTGACTGTGTGTTTGTGAGCACATATCGACTCTCACACACAGGCTCATAAATGTAAGACTTTACATACTCACGGTGTGCATTGTTACATCTTGAAACATACAAAATTGGGTGCAAAGTGCATCTGTTCTATAGGCTCCTACTGAAAATGGGACTTCAAGTTCAATGTCTTTGTTGCTCATACACACGGCAGCAAGAAGACACAGCTACACATTCCATACCTGTGTACACACACACACACTCACACAGAAATAGTCTATTACTGTATATACTAACGTGATGTTTATCAGCAGCCTAGCCTGCTTTATGATCCCTATTAAGCTAGTTGATCTCTGTCATATACTGTTTTCACAGTTTTCATTTTGCTTCCATAAAACTCTTCCAGTTTTTTACAGTTGCTTACAGATGCCTCTCCTTTTTTCAGAACTCTACACACAATTCCCACAACTGTACACACAAAGTTAAAAATGCCCCAGATGTTAAAATTAAAGCATTTGCATCAAATCACAAACACTTTCTTCATAATAGTACATTTTTGGATATACCATGTACACACTGCTGTTCTAAATCTAAAGCTCTTGTGTCTTTCATAGGATGATATCTACATCTACAATGTTCCAGAGTGAAAGTAATCCTACAATGTTACAGTCAAACAGAACATATTTAATTGGGCAAACATTACATTTGTAAAAATAGCACAGTGTTGTATACAGTAGCATGAAACAAGACAACAAAACTACAAACATACAGTATGTAAACCAACGGTGTCGTTTTTTAGAGTAAAGAATGTGTGTGTGTGTGTGTGTGTGTGTGTGTGTGTGTGTGTGTGTGTGTGTGTGTGTCTGGTTGAGTTGCCTGCTCTCATTTCTGAAGGTTTGAAGTATGGATGCCACTGTAAAGCTGCTCAAATGGGCTCTCATTGGTCAATCCATGATGGATCACATGATGAATGGGGCCCTGATCTCATCAGAGATGGCTCTCCTCCTCCTTGTTGTCCCCTGTTTCCTCCTCCTCCTCCTTGTTGTCCCCTATCTCCTCCTCCTCCTCCTCCTCCTCCTCCTCCTTTCCCCCTGTCTCCCCCTCCTCCTCCTCCTCCTCCTTTCCCCCTGTCTCCCCCTCCTCCTCCTCCTCCTCCTCCTCCTCCTCCTCCTCCTCCTCCTCCTTTCCCCCTGTCTCCCCCTCCTCCTCCTCCTCCTCCTCCTTTTCCCCTGTCTCCCCCTCCTCCTCCTCCTCCTCCTTTTCCCCTGTCTCCCCCTCCTCCTCCTTTTCCGCTGTCTCTCCCTCCTCCTCTTGCTCTCTGACTATTGTCGGCATCCATTGTTCAAAACAGGTAATCTGACCTTTGACCTATGTATAGGTCTATACTAAAGCAGGGATTGGTTAGTTTTCAGTTAACCATAATGTGTTTGCACATGTGAGGAGTGTGTATGTCCTGGTAAATAAGTGTATCATTTTGTGTGGTTAGATTTGTGTGTCTTAGGTAGAGAATTGTGTGAAATGTTTTGAAAAAAGTGTTTAATGCAATTAAAAACTAAGTGAAAAGCTGAGAAATAGCTTTCTTAAGATTTTGGACATTTTGTGTGTAGTTTGGAGTGAGAGGTTTCAACATCGTGGGACATGTAAAGATTTTGTTGTAAATATCTGTAACTGTAGTGATTACAAATGAGATACCATAATTGAGAGTTAAGGTATTGTGAAAAGCATGATCCCCTAAACTGCCAAATTAGTTACACTGTGGCTCATGCCAAGAAGAAAAATATGTAATAAAGAAACAAATTACGTATATGTGGTATATGTAATATAGCCTACAGTTACAGTATAGCTGGTACTGTAGTAGAATATTGTATTAGCAACACATTAGCCTATGTTAATAATAAGCTAATAATATCTACAATAGTTAGTTGACTTTTGAGTTTGTATTAAAGCACTCACCTGTTGTCATATTTAATAACTCCAGATCAATACAGTGCACTCAAAAAATTGAAACATTGACTTTAATTTAATTTATTATGTCAACAAGTTCCACATATTTGTATTAGGTTAGTGAAAAACAAAGATATATCAAAGTCATTTAATTGAATTAATTTATGTTACAGTAACACAATGATTGTTAATTCAGCCAATTATTTTTTTTATAACTTTAGATTAACAAGATTTTAATTTAAGCTTAACCAAATTAAGTCAGGTACGTCACATGAACCTAAAAAAGTCTTCATGCAGAGATTTACTTTCTTCTTAATTAGAGGCAGAGGAAACTGTTATAATGAGGTCCTCCATCGATTATAGGCCATTCACAACCTTCTTAATTCGTGGATTTCATAGACTTACAGTGTCTTAAGATACATGAATAAATAAATTATGAATGCAAAAATCGAGATGCTCCAACGTAGCCTTGTTCAGTGTTGTATCATGAGAGGGTGGTGCGATGATCGTAGCCCTTCCAGAAGCTTAGAAATTCGGCCTTGAACTTAGGTGACTTTTCTGAGACTTTTGCACGGATGAATCCATAACTAAACTACAGTATATATTTGGTCCACTTTATGTATGAAAAGCAAGGTTTCACCGACAGCTGTCGCTACAGTATCTTGGCTTGTGCCTGTCTTGACTGCTAGCTGTGTCGACCAATTACATGAAGTCATGTTAGGAAACAGGGAACTTGCTCGCCCAGTAGATAAGCCCAAACTAATACAAGCAAGGGGTCTTTGTATAAGTGTGTGTGTGTTGTAGGCAGACAGAGAGAAGCCAGATGCAGCCTGGACGTTGAAGTGAGTGGGATTTGGCCCACCGATGTCTAATATTGGAGATGACAACTAACTTTTTGTATGAAAGAACCTTTGGACTTTAGTGGGACAACGATTTCCAAAATTCAAAAGTGTCTCTGCGAGAGTGAATTTGTGTTTAGTTTTTTCTTTTGATTTGTAGTCATATAACAATGTATACATTCATGTGACATCCCTGCAGCATAGTACATATCCTCAGGTTTCAGGTTTTCCTGAAAACAATCAAGTTTACATCTTGGTTTGAGGTCATACTCGCATTATGCGGGTTGTACACATCTGCAACGAACTGATTATGGCGTTTACTAAGACAGGTTGCAGCAGTCCTTTACACTTGGTGTTGCCGTGGTATCAACAGTCATACAGTTGTACTGTGCATGCAGTCAACAGAACGGAAACAACTACAAATAGACTGAGTCAACGTGACAACACCAAAATCACCGATCAAATGATTTGAATTGCAGAGATACAGTATGTGAAACCGCAAAATAGTGTAAATTCAGACACATCTACAGAACAACAGTATACTGTTCATACTGTCACAGCAGATAGTTCTCATGAAGGATTTTATTTTTAAGTTAAAACATATAACATATAATTTAGAAAAGAAGACAAAAGCACACTTTTAAGATATCTATTTTCTTCTTTTTTAGAAACGATTACTCATTGTGTTTATATGGTATGGGTGTGTTGAGGTTTTTTTTTGGTTTGAGAGCAGCAGCAAGGAGAGCTTTCTGTTGATTGTGTTGAAGTGGTTGAGAGCTGACCCCCTCACCCCCCCGCCTCCACCTCTCTCTCAGTTTCCCCCCCATCGCTGCTCTCCTCTCAGGCAGCCGCACAAAGAAGCAGCAGAGCGCAACAAGAGCTAAAACCCAGAAATTCCTATTGAACAACACACACATACACACATACACACACACACACACGTAGGCTAAACACACACTTAACAACCTCTTTAAGAACCCAGTGTGGAGTGCCACATACCTGAGCTGAAAGTAAAATGGACGACAGGATCAACCAGGGAGGCTTTAACTCTGAGAGGTCCTCTAATGGATGTCATTGTCAGGTCAAAAACATGTTGGTTTAGAAAATGAATGTGTGTGTGTGTGTGTGTGTGCGTGTGTGCGTGCGTCAGTTAATGGGCAGTGAAGAATGGACTCAACATTATTCATCATGTGGTGAATATATTTTTCTCTTTTGTGTGTCAAATTCACCAAACGTCGTTTAACTTTATATAAGACAACTATAAAGTGTTCAAAGCCAGCAAAGGTTGTATACAGTAAAAAAAGTATATAGTATAAAGTATAAAGTAAAATGCAATGTCATTTGTTCAGAGTTTGGTGGCAGTAGCTCAGTCTGTAGGGAGTTTGGTCGGGAACCTGACGGTCGCTGGTTCAGGTCCCCGTATGGACCGAAGTACAGAGGTGGACTGGTAGCTGGAGAGGTGCCAGTTCACCTCCTGGGCACTTTCAAGGTGCTCTTGAGCAAGGCACTGAACCCAATCACTCAGGGTTCCCGTTCGGCAGTCGCAGCCCCCCCACTCTGACCTCTCTCCATTAGTGCATGTATAGGACCTGAGTGTGTGTGTATTTCAGGCCTGTGTGTTGTGTGTAATAACAACAGAGTGTAAATTGTCATTTTCCCATTGAGGATCAATAAAGAGTCAAATTAAATTAAAAGTTATTTTCCAATCTATTCCTAGGTGGCTACAAGACACCCAGTGTCAGTAAGTGTCTTAAATGAAATACATAAGCATGTATCATATTCTATGTAATACATACCATATCAATTAAATAGTACAGGAATTACAAAAATGTTGCAGCTTAAACTGAAATGTGTAAATAGTTACTATGGAGCTCAAGTTTTGAGATCCATCATTGGGTTTTAGGTTAGCAATTAGCATTTCTGTGCCTTCTTCTGTGTCTACCACCAACATATAATATTTTAAACAAACTGCAGCTTTCAGGAAAAATGGACGACTGCATCTTCATGGAATCGTTAATAACAGTAAATCCTATTGCATCAAATTTGACGCAACCACAGTTGAATAAGAATAGAAAAGAATAGAATGCCTTTATTGTCATTATACACATGTGCAATACCTGTGCTATGAGATTGAAGAAAAACAAGAAGGAATATAATATAAAATATAAATAGTGCAAAAGAAAAGGGGAGGGGGACGAGGTGCACAGTTCCAGAGATGACTATGTACATGTATATAAAATAGTACGAAAGATAAATATAGTTTGTATACGCATTATGAAAACATTATGAAAATATTAGTACACAGTTGAGCTCAATCCGTCTGAGCCAAGCCAATGACTTCTTTAAGGGAAAACATCCGTACTTAAACAAAAGATTTAATTAATGGCAATACAGTTATAGCAATTTTATTCAACTTTTTTGATAAAATTAGATTTTAGGGCTCAAAAAGACTTTGTGCCCATTTATTTTCAGTTTTTTGTTATCACACAAAGGAATGTTGGCCTTCCAATAACCGTCCATAACCATTGTGTTGTCTCCCCATCGACCTGCAACTTTGTGTTTTTCTGTGTCAAAATTTGAAAGTTTTGATGGTTTTTTCTACACTTTTCTCAACATTTTTGTAGATTATTTTCCAATTTTTTTGTCACTTTTATTATGTTTTTGTAGATTTTTTAACAACTTTTTCTGATATTTTTCTCTCACTTTTTTTCAAATCTTTCGGTCACATTTTATTAACATGTTTTTGTCACCTTTTGGGCACTTTTTTCAGTGTTAAAAAAAAATCTTTTTGATTTTTTTCCCCCAACATTTGTCACTTTTTTCAACATTCTTTGGTTATAGTTCTGATATTAATAATATTTTATTTTTTTGTAAATGGGTCAAATTTGACCCAAGGACAACAGGAAGGTTAAACTCTGTGTCATTACTGCGACAAGTGGCCTAATAAATAACTTGCAGAGCTTGCCCTGGAAGGTACCACATCTCTGTATAGAAAAGAACCCAATGCCCCCAACAAGCACAGGAAGCCTTCATCTCAAATAAACAAAGTGTGGAATGATGGGAGATCCTTATCGAGATACACACAGACATACACAAGGAACAGACAAAAGCAAACAAAAAATGCCACACAGTTTAGCTAAGGCGGGCAAGCAGACACACGCCCTGACCTCCTCCTTGCTAGATAATCAGCTGTGGAATCTGCAACACAAATCTGAGCACAAAGCCCCGACCGGTGGCGGCCATCATTTTTCAATCTGCTCGATAAATCAGCGAGGGAGGAAACCACAAAAAGTTAATTAAGATAGGCAGCAGTCACTGAGATTCAGGAGATTATCTTGAAATATTTGGCATTCGGAGGTGCTGGTGTGAGAAGACAGGCAGAAGATTGCTGGTGGAGAAAAGTCAGTTAGTATCATCAGGAAAATGTACTTAAAGTATTAAAAGTACAAGAACTCAATAAGGAAGAGTCCTACCATGTTAGAAAGAGTAAAGGATCCAACCAGCTGTGTGTCTAATGGTCTCATCATCTCAGCTGGACCTGGAGCTGTTATATTGTTGCTAGGTTACCTTGTAATAAAACATCTCATTTTGTAATCTTTAGTGTAGTTTAGTGTGCAGGAATCTTAATGTGGAAAGTAACTAGTAACTAAAGTAACTAGTAACTAAAGCTGTCAGATGAATGTAGTGGAGTAACTAAAGTAACTAGTAACTAAAGTAACTAGTAACTAAAGCTGTCAGATGATTGTAGTGGAGTAACTAAAGTAACTAGTAACTAGTAACTAAAGTAACTAGTAACTAAAGCTGTCAGATGATTGTAGTGGGGTAACTAAAGTAACTAGTAACTAAAGTAACTAGTAACTAAAGCTGTCAGATGAATGTAGAGGAGTAACTAAAGTAACTAGTAACTAAAGTAACTAGTAACTAAAGCTGTCAGATGAATGTAGTGGAGTAACTAAAGTAACTAGTAACTAAAGTAACTAGTAACTAAACCTGCCAGATGAATGTAGAGGAGTAACTAAAGTAACTAGTAACTAGTAACTAAAGTAACTAGTAACTAAAGCTGTCAGATGATTGTAGTGGAGTAACTAAAGTAACTAGTAACTAGTAACTAAAGTAACTAGTAACTAAAGCTGTCAGATGATTGTAGTGGGGTAACTAAAGTAACTAGTAACTAAAGTAACTAGTAACTAAAGCTGTCAGATGAATGTAGAGGAGTAACTAAAGTAACTAGTAACTAAAGCTGTCAGATGAATGTAGTGGAGTAACTAAAGTAACTAGTAACTAAAGCTGTCAGATGAATGTAGTGGAGTAACTAAAGTAACTAGTAACTAAAGTAACAAGTAACTAAAGCTGTCAGATGAATGTAGAGGAGTAACTAAAGTAACTAGTAACTAAAGTAACTAGTAACTAAAGCTGTCAGATGAATGTAGTGGAGTAACTAACGTAACTAGTAACTAAAGTAACTAGTAACTAAAGTTGTCAGATGAATGTAGTGGAGTAACTAAAGTAACTAGTAACTAAAGCTGTCAGATGAATGTAGTGGAGTAACTAAAGTAACTAGTAACTAAAGTAACTAGTAACTATAGCTGTCAGATGAATGTAGGGAAGTAACTAAAGTAACTAGTAACTAAAGCTGTCAGATGAATGTAGTGAAGTAACTAAAGTAACTAGTAACTAAAGCTGTCAGATGAATGTAGAGGAGTAAAAAGTAGAATATTTCTCTCTAAAATGTAGCGGAGTAGAAGTAGAAAGTGGCATGAAAAAAAAAGACTCAAGAAAAGTACAAGTACGTCAACATTTGTACTTACGTACAGTAGTTGAGTAAATGTCCTTATTTCCACCACTGTCTAAAAGTAATACAAAATCATAATAATAATAATAATAATATAATGTGCAAGAAACTTTATTACTCAAACGTAATTTTTTTGGAGAAATGTGAATGGTTAGACATTCTTCCGGCGTGCAGTAATGTCGCCTCTCCCTACATGCCAGAAAAAGAGCAGCTAGTCTGGCCCTTTGTATAATTTAGGATGGTAGTTTGTTATTGCACGACTGTGATTATGAGTAACACACAGGCTCACTCCTCCAGGAGATTAGTCTGTTCCTTCTATCCAGCGCTGAGCCAGGCAGACACCCAGATCCCACTGATTAACTGAGACACAGGAAGCCAGCATGTAAACACAGAGGAAGACAAGCAGGCTACTGTCGGGGCGCTGGATCTGTCTTTATGTGGTGCAGTATGCTTCGTGTGCTATTGGTCTTCTTGAACCTTATATCAGATGGCGCTTTGAGAAAGGAGACAGGTTGACGGTGGTGGCAAAGAAGCTGTGAGTCTTTGTGCTGTCATTTTCTTTGATACAATACCAAGGCAAATGATAGCGTCATGTATAACACTGTTTTAGCAATTTTGGCAGATCACTTCATATTTCTAAGTATGCAGTTTAACTAAGAAGACAACTTAAAAGCTTAAGTGATAGTAATACATGTCTGTTACATTCAAGCCATTGCCAAATAAGTTGCTACAAAGCTAATAAAAGGTAACCTGCCACACGTATTTCATAACTTTATGGTAATGTTTAAAGTTCTGCCATAGACTCTGTAACTTAGTTACCATGGTTACCTTATTTAAAGCCATTCTAGCGTGGTATAGAAAGCCTGCAGGAAGACTCAGCTCCATTTGGGCTAGTTCTCATTAATATTCAACCAGCTAAGCTGCTCAACTCTGATTGGCTAACAGCTAGCCAATAAGAGGCTGGCTCTCAGCATCCTTACCCAGCTCATGAATATTAATGAGCTCAGGCAGCATGATGTCAGACTGACCAGCTGTTGTGATTGGTCTCATTTCTCCTCTTATTTCTTTTCAGTGGCTAGAGCTGACAGAAGAGGTAGCAGTTCATCTTCATATTCACCACATAACACCCACACACACCCACACCCACACACACACACACACACACATACATACACACATACACACATATGGACCGAACATATTAAAAACATACAAGTAAAAATGGTTTTCTGTGGCAGGGAACCTTTAAGATCAGCTCCACACAACTCTCTGGTTTTCTCAGTATGACTGTGTTCTTAAGATCGTGGCGTCCGGTGACGTTCCTCGAGTGAAGATACAGTAATGACCTCTTCTGAAAAGGGAAACAGAAACTAACCTTTCACTTTTGGGATGGGTCCGGTGCTGCCGGAAATTCCGTTGTGCTTTGGTCTTTATGGACGGATGTCCATCACCTAATGCTTCCTTTGTGTTGGTGTTCTAACCTCTGGTGGATTTCTGAGGACTATGGTTACCTGGTCCTCAGATCTCTGCAGGGTAAATCCAGACAGCTAGCTAGACTATCTGTCCAATCTGAGGACTATGGTTACCTGGTCCTCAGATCTCTGCAGGGTAAATCCAGACAGCTACAGTGCCTTGCGAAAGTATTCGTCCCCCTTGAACTTTTCAACCTTTTGACACATTTCAGGCTTCAAACATAAAGATATAACATTTTTATTTTTTGTGAAGAATCACCAACAAGTGGGATACAATTGTGAAGTGGAACGAAATCTATTGGATATTTGAAACTTTTTTAGCAAATAAAAAACTGAAAAGTGGTGCGTGCAAAATTATTGGGCCCCTTTACTTTCAGTGCAGCAAACTCACTCCAGAAGTTCAGCGAGGATCTCTGAATGATCCAATGTTGTCCTAAATGACTGATGGTGATAAATAGAATCCACCTGTGTGTGATCAAGTCTCTGTATAAATGCACCTGCTCTGTGATAGTCTCAGGGCTCTGTTGAAAGCGCAGAGAGCATCATGAAGACCAAGGAACACACCAGGCAGGTCCGTAATACTGTTGTGGAGAAGTTTAACGCCGGATTTGGATACAAAAAGATTTCCCAAGCTTTAAACATTCCAAGGAGCACTGTGCAAGCGATCTTTTTGAAATGGAAGGAGTATCAGACCACTGCAAATCTACCAAGACCTGGCCGTCCCTCTAAACTTTCAGCTCAGACAAGGAGAAGACTGATCAGAGATGCAGCCAAGAGGCCCATGGTCACTCTGGATGAACTGCAGAGAACTACAGCTGAGGTGGGAGAGTCTGTCCATAAGACAACAATCAGTCTTACACTGCACAAATCTGGCCTTTATGGAAGAGTGGCAAGAAGAAAGCCATTTCTCAAAGATATCCATAAAAAGTCTTGTCTAAAGTTTGCCACAAGCCACCTGGGAGACACACCAAACATGTGGAAGAAGGTGCTCTGGTCAGATGAAACCAAAATCAAACTTTTTGGCGACTTGCAGCTGTAATCGCAGCAAAAGGTGGCTCTACAAAGTATTAACGCAAGGGGGCCCAATAATTTTGCACGCACCACTTTTCAGATTTTTATTTGCTAAAAAAGTTTAAAATATCCAATAGATTTTGTCCCACTTCACAATTGTGTCCCACTTGTTAGTGATTCTTCACAAAAGATAAAAAAAATAATATCTTTATGTTTGAAGCCTGAAATGTGTCAAAAGGTTGAAAAGTTCAAGGGGACCGAATACTTTCGCAAGGCACTGTAGCTAGACTATCTGTCCAATCTGAGGACTATGGTTACCTGGTCCTCAGATCTCTGCAGGGTAAATCCAGACAGCTAGCTAGACTATCTGTCCAATCTGAGGACTACGGTTACCTGGTCCTCAGATCTCTGCAGGGTAAATCCAGACAGCTAGCTAGACTATCTGTCCAATCTGAGGACTACGGTTACCTGGTCCTCAGATCTCTGCAGGGTAAATCCAGACAGCTAGCTAGACTATCTGTCCAATCTGAGGACTATGGTTACCTGGTCCTCAGATCTCTGCAGGGTAAATCCAGACAGCTAGCTAGACTATCTGTCCAATCTGAGGACTATGGTTACCTGGTCCTCAGATCTCTGCAGGGTAAATCCAGACAGCTAGCTAGACTATCTGTCCAATCTGAGGACTATGGTTACCTGGTCCTCAGATCTCTGCAGGGTAAATCCAGACAGCTAGCTAGACTATCTGTCCAATCTGAGGACTATGGTTACCTGGTCTTCAGATCTCTGCAGGGTAAATCCAGACAGCTAGCTAGACTATCTGTCCAATCTGAGGACTATGGTTACCTGGTCCTCAGATCTCTGCAGGGTAAATCCAGACAGCTAGCTAGACTATCTGTCCAATCTGAGGACTATGGTTACCTGGTCCTCAGATCTCTGCAGGGTAAGTGATCAATAATGTAGGCTGTTTCTTATTCTAAATAATTTACAGATTTGAAAGTTTCATGTTTCACTTAGGAAAGTTACATGTTTTGCTAGTACACGGGACCAGTGTTGGGAGTAATGAGCTACTAAGTAACGCGTTACTGTAATTTAACTACTTTTAGTGGTAACGAACATGTAACTAAATATAATTTTTAACTAAGTAGTGCAATTACAATTACTGACATTAAAATTAGTTTGTAACTCGCTTTACTCTCTTTTGTGAAAAATGAATGCTTGCAGACAAGAAGACAGATAGGGCTACTGTCGCAGGACCTTATGGTGGTGCAATGACACCCCAATCAAATAATGACAATTAAACCACAGCAGGGCCGGTAGTGCAGATAGAATGAGCTTTCTCTCCTGGAAGTATGGACGTTACTTTTCCCTTGTCAACATTAAACGGTTCCATAGCATGAAAATGCCACTTTATAAGGTTTTTACCATTAATACACGTTACCCCGGCCTGCCTATGGCCCCCCAGTGGCTAGAAATGGTGATAGGTGTAAACCGAGCCCTGGGTATCCTGCTCTGCCTTTGAGAAAATGAAAGCTCAGATGGGCCGATCTGGACTCTATTAAAGGACCACTAAGGTCTATATAAGAGACTTCAGATACAGTATTAGGGACCACTAAGGTCTATATAAAGAGACTTCAGATACAGTATTAGGGGACCACTAAGGTCTATATAAAGAGACTTCAGATACAGTATTAGGGACCACTAAGGTCTATATAAAAGAGACTTCAGATACAGTATTAGGGGACCACTGAGGTCTATATAAAAGAGACTTCAGATACAGTATTAGGGACCACTAAGGTCTATATAAAAGAGACTTCAGATACAGTATTAAGGATCCCTAAGGTCTATATAAAGAGACTTCAGATACGGTATTAGGGACCACTAAGGTCTATATAAAAGAGACTTCAGATACAGTATTAGGGGACCACTAAGGTCTATATAAAAGAGACTTCAGATACAGTATTAGGGACCACTAAGGTCTATATAAAGAGACTTCAGATACAGTATTAGGGACCACTAAGGTCTATATAAAGAGACTTCAGATACACCACTAAGGTCTATATAAAAGAGACTTCAGATACAGTATTAGGGGACCACTAAGGTCTATATAAAAGAGACTTCAGATACAGTATTAGGGACCACTAAGGTCTATATAAAGAGACTTCAGATACAGTATTAGGGGACCACTGAGGTCTATATAAAAGAGACTTCAGATACAGTATTAGGGGACCACTAAGACCTATATAAAAGCATCCAAAGAGCAACATGTCATGGGACCTTTATAGACAAAAATGTAGTGGTGAGCTGTCAATTTTGTGCAGGTGTAAAGAACCTATCCACATCTACAGGGCTGCCAACTCTCACGCATTGGCCGTGAGACACACGCATTTGACTGGTTTCACACGCTCACACGCCACACCCCCGATTTCTCACGCTGAAGTGTCAACCCGGTCGGTCAATTTCTGAAAGATGAGTTTATCTATAGATCTAGCTGTTGAGCCACTTATGATTAGTGGTGGGCGATACTGAAAAATTTGGTATCGATCCGATTCCAAATACATATTGGGTCCGTATTGCCGATACCGATACCAATACGATACTTTTTACTTAAAAAAATACTTTTGTGTAGGGGAGAGCATTTCATTATTTCTGAGGTGAATGAATGCTGCTCCTCTGCGCGTTGTGTCAGTGAGTCACGTGACGACACAACAACGAATCACAGCAGAGGAGCAGGAGGGAGAGGAGGAGCAATGTGGGCCAAGATGTGAAAGCGGCGTTTGCTCAGGAAGGTGGAAGACGCAAGCAAAGTATAGTGAACGTAGAGGAGAGATATCTAAATTAAAATATCGATTCAATTACAGTTGTATCGATCAAATACCAATACCAGCGTTGGCATCGATACTATCGATATTTAGATCGATCCGCCCACCCCTACTTATGATCGACTAGTTGTGCTTTCAGAGACTGTGAGGGGGTTCAAGAGCGTTCCCTGTCTGTGGAAGTTTCGAATTGTCGCAAACTGAGAACATTATTTTCACGATCCATCCCAGGTGCATTTCCCCGGCTTCAGGTATGAGCTCTGAGTATTACAGACCCGTCCGTCGCTTCGTGTCCTCTCTCTGTAACAATAGAGGTGAGCAGCACGGCTGGTAGTGTAGCAACTTCAGTTCATTTTAGTGGACTCGCTCTGCTGTGGACAGTGACGCGTTGCATCCGTGTAGACCTCCGATGAAGAGCAGCGTACTCCTCTAAACTCTGTCAGACGGTCTGAATGAGATACTACCATATCAGCGGAGCAATGCCATGCACAGCAGCCTATATTACAACTCTCCAAATCTCGGACAACAGAGATGGGAGGAGTTATATTTAGAATGTGCACCAAGTTGTAAACATGAGCAGAAATCTGATGAAACACATCTGAGCTATACTATACTATACGATACTGCAATGTTGGGCCACTATTGTACTCCTCTAACCTTGGTGCATCTCTAAATGTAACTGTAAATAATTCATTCAATGTTTTATAAAATGAACAAATTGTCTTTATTTTCCCAAAAAAGTAAATACAGTAAGTGGGGGGGCACAGATGATGAGGGCCAAACATTACTGAGGCTTGGCACAAAGGTTAAAGGATTAGAATTTATGCAAATCAGTGGTTCTCATTCTTTAGAATTTCAGTGGTCTTAGCTGATCCCTCAACATTAATTTAACTTTGGGTCCCTGGTCCCTACACCAGGGACCCCTGGACCTGTTTACCACGGACCCAAATCTTCTCAGCTGTTGCTGACATATGCTCCTGTCTCTTCATGTGGCTCATTATGTTTGGCACATTGTCTGGGTCAGTTCTTATATCATAAGAAGGTAATAATGTAAATAATGTAAATTCTGAATGCCCTAATACGACAATGCCCTAATACGACAATACAAAGGCTCTTAACCCTACAGTTTTGCACATATCATGTAAGATTTGATTTCTCCATTTTTTTTGCACAAAACTCTCCAGAAAGTGCCATTTAATGGTTTATTTTTCAAAATTTTTTCCTGGGGGGGCTGGAGGATAGAGCCAAAGAAATTGCTTTGTACGCGGCAAAATATGGGTCGGCCCCACCAAATCTCACTCCAAGGTTTTTGGAAAAGTTGGCAGCTCTGCATCTAAGAGTAGCAATGCAAGTCTTATGAAGCACCTGTTGAAGCAACATGCTTTGACAAAGCTAGTAGCGAAAGACCCCGCCCCACTGATGCTGAAAGCGCCACTCCATACAAACAAAACTAGCTAGATTTTACACAGACTGCAGTGAAGCCGATGAGCCAGCCAGAGCACAATAAATGGATTTTCAGGTATGTTGTCGATGACATGCATACTCTGTCAACTGTCGAGTCAGTTGCTTCAGGCAACTAATAAGCAAAATACCAGTGACAAATGGAGGCTCGGGGCAAATGTGCAGGAAGACGTTTTCCAGCCTTTTAGACAGATAATATGCTAAAATGCAGGTTGAGCTAGAGAAAAAATTTGAGGGTTTACAACATGTCTCTAAATGAACGCTATTAAATGACTGAGTCAGTTGTTATTTTTTTTCAAGTGTTAAAGGGTCTTTTGCACAACTGCTTGATTTGAAGGCCTTAGTTAATCTCATAGCCCAGCAGAATAAAACATAGCAACTTCACTGTCAGTAAGCAGCACTACTAAAGGATGAAGGTATTTGTTTTGGTGCAGACCTCTATTGATTACTGACACATACATACACACTCACAGGAGACGTACACTCCCTCTGAATCTCCATTTTGCTAAATTCCCCTGCGCTAAAAATTCCACAAGTCAGGGAGTGAATGAATGCATCCCTATATGTCACCCCCTCCCTTTCCTGTCCTCTTCCTGTGTGTGACTTCTGCATCTCTTAATGCCATCAAATCTCCTCTTGAATCCAAGAAACTACCATTTTTTATGTAGGTGCACTCTCGGACGCACCCGGCAGATTTATGTGAGGAATCTAGTGGGCTGTTTGATTCAGGAAGCTAAGGGGGATCAGCGGGGGAACTAGAGGCTAACATACACACATACAGAGCTGTGTACACACATGGACACACATATTCACACGTACAGGAAACACTAAACCGCAAATACCTACACGACACATATGTATTTACACACACACACACACACACACACACACACACACAAACATGTGGAGGAAAGCCGTGTACACAAGACAAGCATTCACTCATACAGGAAACACTCCACCACAAATGGCTGGACACACACACACACACTCAAACACACACACACGGTCAGAGTTTATAAGACCTGATGAAGACACGTGTTCAGCAAGTCCAACTCCAGTATCACTTCCTTCCTGAGGTTCACTGCAAACATTGGGCAAAGGCCTGCTGGCTCATTCACTGCAAGGCAGGGTTGCTGTACGGGTTGCCAGGTCAGTGGGAGGTAATGGGCTGAAGATCTACGTGGCGTATGATGGCCGGGAAAGACACACACACACACACATCTTCAGACACACACATAAAGATGAAGATAACTCTGACAAATGCGCAGAGACAGGACATGCTCGCAGAAGACATAACCTGCTCTCACATGACACCAAAACATGCAAAGTTACCTCCCATGCACATGTACGCTCATACACACACACACACACACTTATACACATAGACACACATAGAGGGGAAAGCCCAGAGAAGGAGGCTGAAGAGATTAGTTCATCATCCCTGGCGCTGACAGATCCTGCTGATGTGTGACCACAAAGCAAACAACCATCAATCTCTTCTCTGCAGGAGAAGAAGGACGAAGGAGAGGACGGTTAAATGTTTTACTTGTGAAGGTCCAAACACTCAAGATTATTTAGCTTGACTTAAAGTGAGTACACGCAACCTACTGTGGTAAGGCCTGAGTGGGCTTATTCATCAGAACAAATGGCAGCTGTGGATTTTACTGTGAGTCGACAGTGAGAGAGGAAGTTCTGCTGTACGTACTATAACTGTGGAATGTGTGTGTGCGTGCATGTGTGCGTGTGTGTTTGTCTACTATGTCTACTAGACTATGAGATCAGACGTAGAATTTATGCTGGCCTTTCACTTCGGTGAAGGCGTGTGTTTGTATTTAAGTAAGGTGCACACAGCCCACTGATGTGTACCAACCCGGGCGCTGTTGAGATGCTTAAATACCAAGGCACACAACATGTTTGAGAGAAGAAGAAAACATTGTAATGTTTATCAAGCCAGCGTTTTTTCTGGATGGAGCACTTGCCGGGTGAAGTGGAGGTGGAAAGTAAAGCATGACTCACTGTATAGAGTAGTTTTTTGTGTACTTTCACTTTTTAAATTAGTTTTTAAAATCTGTCATTTTACTTAAAGTGACTATATGTAACTGTTTATGTAACTATGTCATTTTTCATGTAATGATCATAAATGACCTGTAACACCAAACGAGACTAAGAGAACCGGACGCTCTCTTTATGTAGTTTTATTATTAATACTGTTGCTGGGGTTAGAAGATTTGCAGCAGGTAACACACATTCTGATGGGTCACAGGTTTGTGACACAGGTCACAAGCCCGTGTTAGCGTGTCCAGCCAGGTGAAAGGTAGCAGGCGTAATTGTATTTTAATGTTATTTTAGTCACAGAATGAATTTGATTTGCGGCAGGTAGACAATGTTACAGTAACACATTCTGGTGGGTCACAGATGTTTTTGTAACACTGGAAAAGCTTGTGTTTGAGTACCCAACCAGGTCAAAGGTAGCAGAGATTTCTTTACATAGTCCTGATTGTATTCTAAAGTTATCTGCTGTAGTTGTGGCTGATACTGCGGCAGCACCATCACAGGAAAAAAGGAAATTAAACAAAGAACAACTTAAAGGGAAAGTATAATGTAAATGGACTGTTTTTATACAGCGCTTTTCTAGTCTTAATGACTACTCAAAGTACTTTAACATAGTAAAGGAACCATTCACCATTCACACACATTCACCCACTGTGGCCGAGGCTGCCATACAAGGTGCCACCTGCTCATCAGATACACACTCACACACATTTACAATCTGATGGGGCAACATCGGGGGCAACTCGGGGTTCAGTGTCTTGCCCAAGGATACTTTGACATAGGACTGCAAGACCAGGGTTTAAACTACCAACCTTCTGATTGGTAGGCAACCGCTGTACCACCTGGGCCGCATCCACCACAGACGAGGAGTGAAAACGCGTGTGAACTTCAGTCGGGCTATTGACAGATGGAGACAATTACGGGTTTGTAAATGATTCCAAACTGACCTCGAATTGGCCCTTAGGTATGTAATATGTTTATTTCATTCATAAAATAACTTTACAATGCACAATGTGGCTGTACGTCGGTGAACAATATTAAATTACATCCTCCTTCCATTGAGGAAGCGTTTTAAAACTGTTAATCCTTGTTTGTGTTTGCTAGCTATTTTCTTTTCTCTTGTCCCCCTGTACTTGTACAAAGCATCCTTGGGTTTTATATAATGCATTATATTACATAATCGAGTTATTATCGCATAATATTATCATATTATTATAATCTAAGTTATTATCGCATTGGTTACTACAACAATCTCTTAATGCTTTGGCTCGTGATAACGTTACCCGGCTTAGCTCATACTTTGTTACATTTTAAATCACATCCTTTACTGAGTAAAACATGTAAATAGAAAAAGATCTCCAACGTGCCTTTGGCAAAGTTTCTGTCAAACTAAAATAGAAAACATATATTTGTGCCCTTATCAAACCCCAAAGGACTGCAAAGTAATTAAATGAGTATAATGAGTATAAATAAGATATTAAGTAAGTATAACTATAAAAAATGATGTCTTCCTTACCTTTTACTTGTACCCTGTAGATTTGAATGCCTGCAATTTAGATCAGTAAAGTAAAAGTAATTTTTAAAATATTTTTTTACTCTTTCCACCTCTGGATATTAGCATCACACAGCCTAAAATGACCCATCTCTTTCTTTTACATTGTATACATTTCATTTCAAGAAACTCTCTCCCCAAACACCCCTCAGTTGGTGTCTTATGACGTTGACGTGAACAGCAGGGGTGTCACCTGTCACCTGACCCATGGACCGGATATCAACACATACCCAGCAGGGGCTTTCAGAGTGTGTTGGCATCTCTGTTATCCTTTTTGACGTCTTTGGACTGTAACCATAGATGAGTACTGAAGCAGTTTACAGCTAAGTGTGATGCAGTCAGAGTGAGGATCAACACCTCCAAGTTTTGACGGAGGATGATGAGAAAATAAGTGAATTTCTTAATTTGAGTGAGATGGGAGCAGCTTCATGCATCCAACGATCTTATTCGGTGGTAAAACTGAGAATGACCACAGGTGTGGGATATTATCTGTAAATAGCTTTGTATGAGATCATGGTGGTAAAGATATGGAGAGAATTTGAGCTTCTAATCTATACATGGCTGTTTTTGCATGTTCCATATGCCAGCATGCGCCTGGATTCCTGCATGTGTTGCTCAGTGTGTGTTGGGTCACAGTAACAGACGGCCTAATATTATGAGAACAGGCTGAGAGGAAGGAGTAGCCCCCCAACATGTCCGCGTGGTGAAAGCACCTCTTCAGCACACGGCAGCTGTTCACATTTCCTGCGTATTGGATGTCGCACGGTGGCTATCTCTCATTTGCTGAGTGCATTATTAACAGATGGACATCCCAGCTCTGTGTTAATATTGGGAAATGGGAGAAATGTGGACACACACATACACACACCACATCCCTGGAGCAGCTGCTGCTGCTCAAGAAATGTGTGTACAGATATTTGTTGCTCAGTGTACACTGATTGTGTGTGTGTGTGTGTGTGTGTGTGTGTGTGTGTGTGTGTGAGAGAGAGAGAGAGACAGAAAGAGAGAGAGAAAGAGAGAGAGCAGGGCTGCTTGTGTGTGGGCCCTCTATGTGGCAGAAGAATTCCCCTTTGACCTTATCCCGGCATCATTGATTCACTTGGAGTGATTTGATTAGCAGTAAATGCATGACTGTCAGCACTGTACATTCAGCTGTAAGGAAGCAGTAAGATGACACTGTTTGTGCTGTCATATTGAATTACAACAAGATAAAGGCTGTTTCACTAGTTTATATTAAATGACTAAAAGTCTTGCATTGCCGGCAAGAGGCTGCTCAGCCTTAATGCTAGGACCACAAGGCTAAAGTGCAGCTTCTACCCAGAGGCAGTGAGGCTTGTGACCTGTCCACTGTGTGCTGCTGCTATCTCTTTTACTTAAAAAACTCATGCATTTAATTTTATTTTATCAAATGGGCCGCTGATTAACTTGACAGACTGCTGATGCAAATAAGACATAGCATAATTATCCACACTGACAGGTGATCTGTAGCAAGTACAGAACAGCAGTGAGCACTTTGCAATACATTGCTATGGGAAACAAAATTAAAACAGATGATTTTGAGGATTTCCCCAACCCATTTCATGAAGAAAAAAAAACAGACTCGACAACAATGACTTCTTCTTGCTAACTTCTTCTTGCTTCATTTTCCTTCAGTTAGCAAGAAGAAGTAATGACTTCTTCTTAATAACTGAAGGAAAATGAACTTCCATTGTTTCTGTTTCATGCCTGATCACCAGCGCTGGAACCTGGCTGTGTACGGCCAAGCTTTCTGTCTGGCTTTAAGGTCACAGCCGAGTCTATCTCCGTCTGCCCCAAGCAGAGGCACATAACACAGTGCCACTTATTGTCCAACACAGATCTCAGTCCAACACATTCAATAGTTAGAAAGGTTCACAGTTAAACTATCAAAGGACAATACTACCTACACTTACATGACCAAATGCTTAGCTGTGAAGTCAGGTGTTGTTTTTTGTATTAATTAAAAGGGAAAAACTGTTCTGGCCCTTTAATAACATTAATTGTATACTGTTTGACTGAGGTCTGAAGGAAATGAAGAACCTGTTGTGGAAACTGTAAATGTTGCAGTTATTGAAAGTACTGTATATCCATGTAATCCCCTGCATCCGTCCTCTGGCTTCCTTAAGCAGCATTCACTCACTGGCAAAGGATGACTCATTTCACCCTCTTCATTCCTATGTACCTTCCCTTACCCATTTGTCACCTGGGTATGTAAACACAACCAAGCACTTCCTCCATGTTGCCCTGCCATTCCCAAAGCAGGTACTCATTGAGGAGGACATAAAACAGGCTACTTGCTGTGTATCTTTAGCAACTTATGATGGGCAGGAACAACACCAAGTCCAGGTTCATCTGAAGTGTCTCCTGCCATCCGTAGATACATTTGTTAACTCAGCCAACCAGCAAAAGTCCAGAACGGTGGAACAGCACACTTAGAGCAACAATTTCCTCTTCTTCCTTTAAAGCAAAGGAAGCGGAGGAGTGTGAGGGAAAAGAGTGTTTCATAAAAGCTTTTTTAGGCCATAAAGGTTGTTTGGCAGAACCATTAATCACAGCAAGCTTACTTCAGACAAAATAGTCCAAATTTACAACCTGTAACAATATGGTCTCAGGGGAGCTCCAGAGAGCTCCACTGTCTACTGGGTAGGGCTGTTAGTAAGTTATGAAAATGAAGTCCAAAGTTGAATTTTTGTTAAAACAAAATATTTTTTAAATGTGGCTGCCACTCCCTGATGTGAGTCGAGTGCAGATTTGAGTTGAGCATGCTCAGATTTTAACGGTTTACGGCATAACATGTCATACTGAAATTAGTGAAATCCATGAAATAATAAACTTTTCTTATTAAAACTATCTAAAGTATTAAAACTACTAACAGAAGATGGAAATCATTTAAAAAATGTGTTAGCTATCTATGGTTGTTTCATTGCTAACGTTAGCTCAAAACACCATTCGTTGTGTTTGATGCCAACTTGTAGCCAGCAGTGAACCAACTTGATTAAGTAGGTCCATTGTTACTGTATTGATATTACAGAAGTCTCTCGTTAGCATCTAGCTATTTGTCGAAAAGTGACGCATGCACAACTCACATCTGCACTCGACTCATCGTTTAAACAATTCAGATTTGTCTCATTTGTGGCTCAGTGAAACATTAAAGTAATTGGTTGGACCGAGCTAATGTACAGAAGTAGAAGGAATGACCTTGTTTTTATTTCGTCACAGAATGATTTGCGGCAAGTAGACTACGCTACAGTAACACATTCTGATGGGTCACAGATTTCACACCGGGAAAGCTTGTGTTTGAGTACCCAACCAGGTCAAAGGTAGCAGAGATTTCTTTATATTGTCCTGATTGTATTCTAAAGTTCTAAAACCCACCCTTGATACTTTGGGTTGTCGTGCGTACCGCCTCAGCGTCAGGATGTATCGGGTGATATCAACAAACTGCTTCACGACACTGCACACATACGCCCATTCAGGAACCGGCTAACAAGGTAGCGATGGAGTTTTTCACAATATCGTCATGGCTGAGCCGGCAAAAAAGAAGCAAAAAGCTCGGAAAGCATTGTCCGGCTCTGGCTGCCACATCTCTTTGCCATATATTACTAAGTATGGATCATTTGGGAGCGTTGATTGTCATACTGCCTCTACATGCCAAATCAGTTATATAACCAGATGAGTGCAGGATGTTATCACTCGCTGCCATCTCCATAAACAGTCTCTTCAGGAGACCTAATATGTCTCATGGCCTGTTGGCACGGCGACAGCGGTGCCAGGGTAATAATTAACTGAATGAAGGTCTGGGCCGATGCTGGCAGGGTTGTGGTTTGCCAGTCCAGAGTCCAGTGCCAGCGGTCCTCTTGCTTCCCTGACAGGCTGCCAAATCCAAACCTCCTTCAACAAATGCAGCGTGACGCCGTGATCCATCTCTGAGTGTGGTGGCGCCGCCGGGGACCTACTCAGCTGGGCCTGTCTCTGTCCGCTGTCCACTGTCAGCTGGACACTTAACATGCAGCATGTCAGGGCCAAAAACAGCAACACATGTCAGGAAGAGGAACAACATTACTGAAGAGTCAAAGGTAACATGTTGCAGAATGTTTAACTGGAGTTGTGCTACAGCTTCGGGGCTTAAATCATTAGTCTCAACGTTTTTTTTAGGCTGAGGACCCCTTAGCTGAAGGAGAGACGGAGTAGGGACCCCCTACTACTGTACATATATTGTATAAAATAAAGTTGCATGCTAAACTGGGCTGGGTGGATGAAAATAAATATATATATATTATTTATACATCATGTTTTACTTTCCCTGCACTAGCTCTAAGGACCCCCAAGGAGTCACGGACCCCCTTTTGAATATCTCTGACTTAAAGGATCATTTATAATGTTATTCATTGAATATCAATAAAAACATCCCATGAAAAAGCATTAACCGAGAATGGATTGCCTGTGTAGACAAAGGCAGATTTTTCTTACCCCCCTGTACCATAGAACTCCATTATGTTACAATTATCATGTTCCTTCATTGCCATCAGCACTAGTTTTATGCGTCACTCATACACCATCCTGCTGCTGTAAATACTCACTAGTGCACAAAATGTGTTACAACATTGCTAAAAAGTAGTCCCCAATAGAAAATAAAAGAACAGATGATCTGTTCTACTGTTATGGCAATGTGGCTTAACTTGAGATAATGGGATGGACTTGACATGTGAATCAAGGTGCAGCTGGGAATCTACAGTCTAAATCTTGGTAGATCGTTGTGCCAGAAGACTGGCAACAAAGTTCCTTATGTTGTTATTACTCATGTGGATTAATACACAGAAATTGCATACAAATGGGATTGTTGCCCCATTGTAAAATATCCCACTAAACACTGCACAGAGATAGTACAGTTTACAAAAGCAGATGGTTTTATCATTTCAGTTCCCACTGTGCAGAGCAGGTTAAATCCCTGCACATTCAAACCGGTCATGTACTGTACAGGACAGGTGATGTGGGCTGTAATTACAGGTTTTAGCGACACTAAGGGGTGTAGTCTTGCCACAGGGCTAAATGGATAACTGATTGCTCTGGAACAAGGTGATTAATGAACAATTGGGTGTTCACAGTTCACCTGATCTCCAGCTGTCACTGAAGGAGGACCTGCCATGATGGAGACATAACAGACAGGTGTTTGTTCCTCTGCACCTGTCCTTGCTTTCCTTCATGTGTCATTAAGGGGAGACCGGGGATAGTTCTAACACGGGTCAGTACTGGGGATTGTTGTAACACGGGTCAGTTGTAACACGGGTCAGAAGTAACACGGGTCAGAAGTAACACGGGTCAGAAGTAACACGGGTCAATTGTAACACGGGTCAGTTGTAACACGGGTCAGAAGTAACACGGGTCAGAAGTAACACGAGTCAGAAGTAGCACGGGTCAATTGTAACACGAGCCAGAAGTAGCACGGGTCAATTGTAACACGGGTCAGTTGTAACACGGGTCAGAAGTAACACGGGTCAATTGTAACACGGGTCAGAAGTAACACAGGTCAGAAGTAACACGGGTCAGTTGTAACACGGGTCAGAAGTAACACGGGTCAGTTGTAACACGGGTCAGAAGTAACACGGGTCAGTTGTAACACGGGTCAGAAGTGACATCGGTCAGTTGTATCACGGGTCAGAAATAACACGGGTCAGTTGTAACACGGGTCAGAAGTAACACGGGTCAGTTGTAACACGAGTCAGAAGTGACATAGGTCAGTTGTAACACGGGTCAGAAATAATGAGTGGAATCACCTGCTTCACTCTTAACATGTTCTGCATATTTTAGAAAGAAAAAAACTCATATTTAATTAGGAGTTTAGGAGTTTTTTAAAAAAATGTATTTTTGGGATAGCAATGCCAGCAGAAGTAACACGGGTCAGAAGTAACACGGGTCCGTTGTAACACGGGTCAGAAGTAACACGGGTCAGTTGTAACACGGGTCAGAAGTAACACGGGTCAGTTGTAACACGGGTCAGAAGTGACATGGGTCAGTTGTAACACAGGTCAGAAGTAACACGGGTCAGTTGTAACACGGGTCAGAAATAATGAGTGAAATCACCTGCTTCACTCTTAACATGTTCTGCATATTTTAGAAAGAAAAAAACTCATATTTAATTAGGAGTTTAGGAGTTTTTTAACAAAATGTATTTTTGGGATAGCAATGCCAGCAGAAGTAACACGGGTCAGAAGTAACACGGGTC